>CM040630.1:14670437-14727432 GCA_022818045.1 Neotoxoptera formosana | reverse complement strand
GTAATCACAGTATATCAAAAATTATGTGGTTTATCATAATAACAAAGTTCATTATCAACATTAATGAACAACCAATGAAATCGCAGATCATCTCTGAACCAAGTTTAAACCGCCGAAATCGGTGGTTCAACTACCAGTGGTTTAAACCGAGTTTAAACCATTGATAATCGATTGTAATACGGTATTTTTCATTTGACCCATGTTTAAACTCCGATAAGAGGTTAAACTACTATTGTAATACGGGCCCTAAGATTTATAACAAACCTATATTATATAAAAGGACACATTCCACATTATAATAATCCTACACTATACTGCATTAAATAATACTATATATTACGAAAATGGGAAAACAAAAAAACATATTAGCATTTACTTAAGCAACACAATATTATACAAATGGAATTATATTTATTAAATAGGTATTTATATTGGATTTATATTCATGAAATTATAAGACCGTACTGTAGAGTAAACAAATATGTTTATGATACCAACGCCTAACAGGCTCTAATCACTAGATATACGATAATGATAGAACATTAAATATTATTGATAACTCATTACCCAAACTCATCAATCATAATTATTCAACTATATTATGTTTATAATATTAAAATTATATATTATATTATTTTTAACACATAGTATATATTTTTATTAGTATACAACTTCTACATAAACATGATATAAATATAAAAATTAAAATAAAAACAAAAGTGATTCAAACTTCTTGATATATAAAGTGTCAACTGAATTAAAAATTTAACAAAAACCAAATAAGAACAATGTTTAGCTTGTACATATATATAAAAATTAAAAGACAGACAGTTAAACGTATTAATATATAATAAATTAAACACAAATTTGTTTCTACATAAACATAATAATAAATATAAAAATTAAAATAAAAACAATAGTGATTCAAACTTCTTGATATATAATGTATCAACTGAATTAAAAATTTAACAAAAACCAAATAAGGAACAATGTTTATCTTGTACATAAATATAAAAATTTAAAAAACAGTCAGTTAAACGTATTAATATATAATAAGTTAAACACAAATCAACTCAAAATGAATATGTTTAAGAAAAACAAAATGAGGAAAAATTTAACTTGTAGAATATACATATAAATAACAAACTATATTATAGTATAATAAAATACATATCACAATGGTCATCACTCATCAGTCTTCTTCCTCAACTTCAAATCTCAATATATTAAATATATTATCTGTTGTACCTTTGTTTTCATCAGATTTTTCATTCAGAATGTTTTTTGTCATCCGACTAAACATTTCATCGTTGGGCTGAAAGTTAACACAGTTTTTCCCATTGTCTCTGCCACCTTTTATGTGCTGTTTCGTATGAAGTGCTCCATTTATAGTCCCAGTATTTAGTCTGTTTCTTAATTTTGTTTTTATACAGTTCACTGTTGAAACCACTCTCTCACAGTCAGCATTAGCATGGGCAAACTTAAGACCGATAAAGCAAAATCAGCTAGCTCATTATACTCACCAAACTGTTTTACTTCTGACCTAAAATTTTAAAATTTATTAGTTTTTTTAGCATGTTACATAAATTAATTTTATAAAAGAAACTTACCAAAATAAATCTGGATATTTCACATTTATATTGTCATTTAAACTAGCTAATGTAAAGGGCAGTCTACGCCATTGGCTAATAGATTGCATCAATTGAATTTTGTCTTCTGGAACGATTCTAGGCCCAGTTGTCATTAATGGCAATAAAGAAGGCATTTCATCTCTAAAATTTGATGATGTTGCATTTATAGGTTTAAGTGTGTTTAGTTTGGTTTAGTTTGGACAATACAGGATCATTCATATCATATCTTTTTTTAATTTCGGCTGTAGCTGCTTGTAAAAACTGCCTACACCTATAAGCAAAGATAATTTTTTAAATAAATAATAATTTAGATAATAAATAAAAAAAATTAAGTTGGTATAATACTTTTCATAAAAATCTCTTAGACGAGGCTGATCTTTAACAATTTCCGGTTTGTCTTTTGTCTCATAATACTTGTGCCCAAATAAAGCTGATTATTAATCAATTGGTATTGACCATTTTTTGGATTTATTTCGTTACTGGTGTTCTAAATAAATAGTCTTTCTTAAGAAAACATTGAAGAATTTTGTGTAGAGTTCTATGATCATATCATGTAAATCATTTACTACTACTTCATTTGTTTGAAAAAAGTTATTAAATCTATAAACAAAATGGATTTAAAGATTAAAAATTCAACTTTACATATTATTCAACTTTGACTTTTTTTAAAATTTAATTTGATTTATAAAAAAAAATTGTATTTAAAATAAAATCTAATTACAATAAAAACAATCTATTCAATGAAAAAAATCTTGATTGAATACTACTTATCTAAATCGAGATAAGATATCATAATAAAAATCTATTTCATAAAAAATCTACATTTCATAAACAATTCTTTATTTTATAAAAAAATCTATATTCAATAAAAAAAATCTGTGTAATAAAACTAATCTAAATCTAACTAAAAAATCATAATGAAAAATCTATTTGATAAATAAATCTATATTATGATGTTTTATTTAGAATTAAATTTGTTTTATCCAATCAAGGTTTTTATTAAATATAGTTTTTTATGAAATTGATTTTTTATTATGATTTTTGCTAAAAATGTTTTTTTGGAGAGGAATGAAGGTCGTGCGAATTCCCAAATTAGTCGTGCGAATTACATGCGAAATATCTGTATAGCTTATTTATAGATTTTCCGTTTGGGGGGGGGGGGACTGGCCAAACGCACTTTAGTTAATCGTTTCTGTTTTATCGCGATTGGCAATTAGGGTATACCCCCAAACGTGTTGTGTGTTTATGTACCCAAATGTGTTCTACATTTGCAGGTAAAAAGAATGCTATGCCAAACGTGCTGCGCCCCAACTCACCTACAGCCAAATATTATCGGACCGGAATTCAACGGTCTCTAACACCGGAAACGACAGGTAGCTTTATCAAGTTCTTTAGGTACAATTTTAAAAATAATCCCAAATTAAACTAGACATCTTACTACTTGACGTTTGTAATGGCTCTAAAAGTATTATTATAATATATTAGTATGTAATAATTTATTATTAATTAATATTATTTAAAATTGTATTTATGTATAGTTAATTATTAATTAGCAATTGCCAATTAGCCAATTAGCATGAAGTTATAAATATGTATAATACAAATTTAAATAGTACGTTCCATTAAATGTCTCTTGTTCACCAAATTCGACATCGCTATTTGCATCGTCCATACCTACTTCCGTAGGTACCTTGTATAATACTACGTGTTCAATCGTCACTCACAAGTCACAAGGCATTGAACAACTAACTGAGAATTGTAGCGACAAGCTACAGACCACAATAATTGAATGGCGTTATACAGAAAGCAACCATCCCACTAATGTTCTATATGGATATAATAATTGATGTTTTAGAAAAACATCTTTTTTAAATTTGTTTACAGCTCATATGATTTAAAACCAAAATATCTTAGTAATTGAATGTATTTATTATTTTAATGACTTACTAATATATTCCTAATACAATCAATACTCACTATTATTTTAATATTTGTGGTTGGTTGTCTTGTGATAAATGTAAACATGTGGTATGGTTGCTTATGTCAGTTGGTTGTTTTATGATTAATGTAAAAATGTGGTATGGTTGGTTGTTTTCAATGCATGCTATAACATATTTTTTAATCTTTAACCCTTTCGGTCCTGATTTTTTTTTTTTTTTAGGAAAAAAATCCATAATTTTTTTTCTTGGTTAAATAGCCATAAATAACATATTCACGCAATTTCAGAAAAAAAAAATTATTTTTTACCAAGTTATATGCAAATTTTCATCACATACTTCTACAAGTAGGTCGAGTTGTATAGGAGTCAAAAAAACCTACTTCTACAAGTAGGTCGGGTAAAAAAACAAAACAAAATAATAACAAAACCTTTAATACGAGTATATAAAACAAAATAAACAACATTACCTTTTTGTTAATCAAATAATAAGTTATTTTAAAAATACGAGTATATAAAATAAAGTAAACAACATTACCCTTTTTTTAATCAAATAATAATTTTTTTTAACAAACTATAAATATATCAAAATAAACAATCACAATATTCCTTGATCACTTTTCACTTTTTTATTAAAATATAATATAATGTTGATAGAAATATAAATAGTACCTTCAACATTATTCATGGTGAAATTTTAAAAAACAGTTGTTAGATGATGTCATACACAAATGTACATTGCATTTTGAGCAAACCCAATGACTTTTTAGCTTGCAACCTTGTCGTTTGCAGAAAAGTGGATGCTTTTTGTTATCGTGTTTAGGATAGTGTCCAACATTATCCAGTTTCATAGTTTCATTTGGTAAATTATCTAGCCTCAAGCATTTTTTTGCGGGTGGTGCCGGAGACCCCAATGTTGAATTATTTCGTGGACGTCCTCGCCTTATGCCCAACGTCGATGGACTGATTTGGCTAACTTTTCCAACTGTTATTAATTCTTCACCTAACCTTTCCTTAAATTGAAGTAAATCCAATTGATTTTTTTTTCAACGCCTAAGTTATTTGCATCGATACAATATTCTAGCCACGAGTTGGTTGTAGCCATATCAAACGCATGTGTTATTAGACGTAAGGTCCATTTATTAGATTTTATGTGAGTTCGAAAAAAACTAATAAGCATGTCGTGTTTATCAACACCTCCCATTGAAGTGTTATAGTTTCGAATAATTTCTGGGCGATCAACTTTTTCGTAAATTTTTTTGTTTTTATTCCATCGACTTACCGTATCAGGCGTCCCTGATGTAACACAGTTAGTCACCAATACAACTGATTTTGAATCGTACCACTTTAGCATACCTATATTAGTATTAGGCACAGCAGAAGAAATTTCAAAAGAAGCACCACGACCTAAATTGGACATAGTTTTATCACTAAGTAGAGGCGGATTCACAAAACGGTTAGTTCTGGCCGTACCTGTGGCATAAATTTTCATTTCATCTAATGCATGAATTAAATTAAAACTGGTAAAGAAATTATCAAAGTATAAATAATGTTGGCTTGGTTTTACTATGTCATTTATAAGTTCTAGAACAACTGCCCCACCAAACCCGTACATTTGTTTTTCTTGCTCGTTAATTTCTGTGTTTCCTCCTTGATACATTAACAAATCATACACAAGACCACTTGACCCACATAATAAATAAATTTTGAAGCCCCAAGGATGTGGTTTTCCACGCATATAATATTTGACGTAGCTTTGCCCTTTGAATGGGACCATTTGCTCGTCTACGCTCAAATTACGCTCAATTTCCAGCGAATTACATTTTTTTTTTAAACAGTTATACAAAGGACGCACTTTAAAAAATTTATCTTTATTATTGCAAGGAATTGTATCATTATTGACAACATGGAATGTTCTCCGCAGTTGAAAAAATCTATTTCTTTGCATGTTATTAGCGATAATATGAATTCTCGACTTCTGTTGCCAGTACATACGAACGCGAGGGAGGCCAAAAACCCTAATTAGCAAATGAATGCCTATAAATGTTTTTATTTCTGAAGAATTTGTTTCGATAAAATTGTTCACACCTGTTTGCTGTGCATATATGTTTGTATAGCCAGCCATTTCTTCAATATCATTTTCAGTAAAGTATTTTAAAAAATAATCTATAGGCGATGGCAAAGTATTAGGGACTGGACGTTTTTTTAATTCTTTTAGATGGATTTTAGGTCTAACAAATGGCAATTTGGACCATTTAATATTTTTTTTAGGAAATCCAGGAAAAACAGTTCGATAATTTATGTGATTCTGAGGTGGGGATGTAATATTTGCCGCAGAAACATTGTTTTCTTGGCTAATATCATGCAACGTAGGCGGAAAAATGTTATTATTTATTGATAACTTACTTTCTTCTGTGTTAGCAACATCATCAATACCAAATAATTCGTATTCATGTAGCAAATTATCAAATTCGTCAGAGGGGAAATCAAACTGTTCTTCTTCACCTTCAGAAAAATCTGATAAATCCGATTTATTTCCGTCATCTAAAAGCTGAAGTATATCACAATCTCTCAAACGTTTGTCTGACATGTTAAAAATTTAAGTAATTCAAAATAAATAATATAATATAACGAATAATTAATATATAATAACGGAAAACAAGAATAACAAATGACAAATGTAATGTTATCACGTTCACGCCGGTTTTATCTAATGCTGATATATTGTACTCCGTTGTTGCCCGACACCCTCGTAGCAGTAGGTGATAAGACTGATAGAATTTGGCGGTAAAATTGTTGAGTTATTGATTATAACATATTGGTTATGGTTGTTACTTATATGTAAACATGTTTACTATTGATATAAAAACTCCCAGATTTTTAGAATCATATGTTAGGTAGTTTTGGCGGGAAATGTAATCATGATGATGATGACCATATCATCACTATATTCATTTTTTATTTTTTCAAGAAAATAGATAAAATATTACAATTATACTGAAATATCGATGAATATTATTATTATTTCTGAATGTCCATATATTAAGAATTATTTTTTTATAACATTTGGTTTGCTGCGATGAAAACTCTATTTAAAACAA
The DNA here is from genome assembly GCA_022818045.1 of Neotoxoptera formosana. Taxonomy (NCBI): domain Eukaryota; kingdom Metazoa; phylum Arthropoda; class Insecta; order Hemiptera; family Aphididae; genus Neotoxoptera; species Neotoxoptera formosana. The sequence goes on along the minus strand of CM040630.1, from coordinate 14,720,764 downwards.
TTTATCAAAAGTTGCCTACCTGTACGAGTAGTTCAGGACCGAAAGGGTTAATAAAATACACTTTGGTAGTTAACAATTTTATTCATCAAACATAATTTCTTAAACTTAAATAGTAACGTTTATCTCAGTCTTTGAGTTATTTTATTAAAAAACAATATGTGTAACAACAAAATTAATAAAAAGTCTTTAAAAAAAAACAAATACAACAACCTTTTTTAGTATCATAATAATAATAATTATAAACTTAACAGCATTTAATTTATCTCAGTTTGAGTTATATCATTAAAAAACAATAGGTATGTGTAACAAAAAAATTAAAACAAAATCAAATAGGTACAACAACCTTTTTTAGTAACATAATAATAATTTTAAACTTAACAGCATTTAATATATCTCAGTCTTTGAGTTATAATAATTAAATAGTTAAACAGTGTAATTCAAAATTTTAAAAAAAGTGTATTATTAATCTATATTTTAGTTTCTATGTCAAAATCTAAATTCTCATTATTAACATCTTCTACAATGATACCATTTCCTGTAAAATGTGTATAAAATTCTTGAGCATCAGCAGGTATGAGATGCATTATTGACTTAATATCATCAAGTTTGGCTTGGTTGATCTCTTTCCCATTAGGCCATAGTTTAATTAGTAGGGTTTCAGATGGAAATAATATGTCATTTGATATTCTACTACGACCACGTTTTTCAATATTTATTTCTAAAAAGTTTTCATCCGATAAGGTTGTACTCATTAACAATGAAAATGGTTGATTACGGCATAATTTAATTCGTCTTGCTTGTAGCCAATTGATACACCAGAGACAGATACCTTTCGATTGGTAGTTTTTTCTCCAACATTTCTGAGCTAACAAAGTCTTCATAATTCATTTGAATAACTATCAAAGGATTTTTTTTCTTGCGTGTTCTCATGACATTAATATAGTCTTGAGGAGTATAAAGCCTTTGTTGGTGTTTTAGTGCTGCCTCAATATCACTAAAATTTCTGTCGTTTGGTAAAAAACTGTGGCCAGGGTATAAGTACTTAAGTGTTATACTATCAAGTTCAGTGCTATTGAAAAGAGTTTTCAATAGTAAAACAATTTTAATATTCCTGTTCTGTCCACCACATGAATCAGACCATAAAACTAAATCTTTAATATTGTTGTTTAAATTATTTTTTATATGTTATAACAAACATGACCCTACTTCTTGTGCCCCTCTTCCTGCCTGGCCTTCCAACCAAACATAACAATATCCCTGATGTTCTTTTCCGCTATAAATTCCTGTGTTATACAACCAAAGTTGTCTCTTGTAAAAGATTATGTTTGTAGGTAACCTTGGGAGAGGCAATGTTTTCTCCATATCATAGGTAAGGCATTGGAAATTTTCACACTCTTTTGATTTTTCCAAATCTAGTTTTAATGAAGCCTGTGCATTTTTAGCCAAATTTAAATGTTCATGGTGTTTTGTTGTAAGTTCTTGTTTTTTTATTGCATTAGTTTTATTATTTATTTGAATATTTAAAGTATCACACGTGTTGCATGTATCTTTTTTTTTTAGTGATTTAAATTTTAAATTAAAATTATCATGAAAAAACCTTTTATATGATGAGAAACTGACTGATTCTGTCATATTTTCTTCCTTGTATGCTGCGTACATTTTTCCAAAGTCATTTCAAGTGGTAAATATTGATAAGAAGATTTCTCTCTACAATAATGAGATATATATTTAGGAATTTTGTCTATATGATCTTTAATAATTTTAAGTTTCTCATCTGGAATTTTGTTTAAACCACCATTTTTCACACCTCTTTCATCTAATATAGGTGCTTTACCATGAATTTTTTTTAGAGCTGTATTAATTCTGCAGGTTGAAACATTAAATGTTTCACAAAACATTTTTCGACAAACATGTATATTATTTAAATTATACTTTCTGGAGAATTGTTTTTTAAAATGAGTGCTATTAGTACCAGCACACCTTCTTTTGATGGGTAATTCATTAACTAGTGCAGCAATATAAGCATTTTGGGCCATGTATTCTCCTATTTTCCAAAAATAATCAAATTCAAGTTTTCTCTGTTCTAGAGAAACCTTTTGCACACACTTCATTGGGCATACACAGTCAAAATCTTTAAATTTTTTGGGATCAAATTTTTTATTTTTATAGTTGTAATAACTCAAGTTAGAGTTTTTTAATAATTTTATGTTAGCTCGAGATTGTTCAGTGTATTTCCTTTTCCTACCTTTTTTCGGTCTACCACTATAAATATTTTGATTGATATCTGTGTTAATAACTTAATCACCATCTGGAAATGTTACGTCTTGATCTTCACAATCATCTGGAACTGTTGCTTGATCATCGTCATCACTAGGTTCCACTATGGTGCAATACGGATCCAACGTCGGATCCTTGTCAGTGTCATCAAAAGTTTCATTGTCGTCAGAAAATAAAATACATTCATTTTGAATTTCTGTTATTAAACAAAAGTATTACAATATAATTAAATTATTATTATAATATTACATTATAACATCAAAAATATCTATAATATGATTTTTGTTTCTTTCCTTCCAAATCAACTGAAATATTTGTTTCAATATCTGTTGTTGCTATATTTTGAACAAACTTTACCATTCTGGCCCTTTTAGTTCTGTTTACTTCCATGTTATGTGAGTAACAAGATATAATAATACACTTAAAATCTTACTTATAATAATTATTAAAATAACAAATAACGAATAAAATCGTCATAACAAAGAATAAAATATTAAAATTTTAATATTTAAAACAATCCATTGATAATAAAATAATGATTATCATATTTTACAGAAAACGACCAAGCCACTTTGATAGATATTATCTTATTATTATTATTATCAGTCATACCTCCATTACAAAACCATGTGTCATGGATGTATTATGCATTCATTTTTATCGATATAATCATTCAGTTAGTTTTTGAAACATTGATAGATAGCGCTACACTTCAATGTTGGTTTGGTTGTATTTTGCAGAATACGTAAATTGAAATTCTCTATCTGGTTCTACTAAAACCTCGTTTTTCATTAGATTGTGGGATGGTTGCTTTCTGCATAACGCTATTCAATTAATAATATATTATACCCTAAGATTATAAATAGTAGATTGTAGATAAACAAGATAGAACAACATTATTATTTATTACCGCCGCGGCTGTGCGTGGTAATTCTATTTTTAAATCGTTATCGATAAACGTATGATTATCGTTTATAACTATGCCAATAGTTAATAAATCTTGGAAATATTTTATTTCTTTTTTCTGCTACAGCGCGATAATGTAATAAAATATTATTATTATTATAAATTTATAAAATATTTTTGTTTGGTCGATTGCGGGGACACATATTTTTTTAATTAATAAATTAATCGGGTACCCGGTTAACCGGGTACCGGACACCGACCGGGTATATTGCAAGGAAAAAATGTAGCTGTACACCGGGTACCGGGTACTGTCCAAGTCAACTTTTAATAACACTCGGGGTAACGAGTATTGATCGGGTACTAAATATGATATCGGGTACCCGGCTTGGACTCGTTGGCCGGTAACCCGGAACACCTCTATAATATAGATAACTACTGCCAATATAAAAACAAAACACCCATAATAATTACTTGGAATGGACATACTGATTACGAAATCCTAAAAAGACTCAACATAAAAGTTACAGTACTAAGCCTTACAAGCTATGACAAATACAACGATGGCAACTTCTTTTTACAACATACACAACAAACAAATTATATCACAAATACAAATAGGAGAACTAAATAAAAAAGGCAGTTTAATTGACTTCTATGAAACACACAACTTGATTTGCAATAAAAACCACAATGACACATACCTACAACACGATCCGTAAGAGATGTAAAACTAACCAAATGCATATTTCACTATCTAAATAACATGACCAATATACCAATTAAGGACCTCAGAAATATTTAGCTACAACTAATTCTTCACACTAATACTAACAACAATTTGCATCTCATGATTCTCCCAAAAATGCATTAATTTTAAATAAAAATAATAAAAAATAAATAAAATAGAAGTAGTTATTCTTTCTTTGTTTATTCATTTTTTGTTCAGCTCCAGTAAAATGTTGATCAGACAGGAAATAGACTCTTCTATTCAAGAGTTCATAGCATACTGCGCAGAATGAAACATTAAAACAAAATCATAAATTATAAGTCTTGAAAAATTTGAAATATATATATAATGAGAGTTGTCGTCATCCGTTACCATCAACAGGTCGAAATGGAATTACGCTTAGCATTGAATACTGGTGGACACTGTTCACAGTTAAACATGTTCTCCAGTCATGACTTCTGACTGAATTTGTAATTTATTGACTGCTTTAATCATATAGCTGTATTTTTTTTAATACTTTTTCAGTTTTGAAACAAATATTTATAACACTACAACTCGGGTAAATTAAACCACCTCTATCACCAACCTTATTTTTTAAACTAATGAAAGAGCTGAAAAAACATGCTTTATCAGTAGCACACAATGCATATTTACAGGTATTACATTTAAGTATGTTTGTATGTTTATTAACTACAAATCCTGCGACATAAATTATAACTTCTTTAGAAAAATAACTAAAAGAATAATCACTATGACTCACAATATAGTCATGATCCATTATAAATGAATTTATATTTTGTAAATTTTCTTCCTCCTCAATTTTATCTGAATTTATATTTGTCGAATTGTTATTTAATACTGTGACTGGATCCGAACTAGAATAATGTAGAATATCAATGTCTTCTAAGGGTATACAATTGCCAGTATTAAATTGTTTCATGTTAGTGGTTCGTATAACTAATTTTCTATAGGCAGAGCGAAACTGTCTTACCGTTGGGTTATTGTTGAACCCACCATGGGAACGAACACTACAGAAAAATAACTCTAAATGGTCTTGACTTAATTTATAAGCTTTAATATGTGATAGTTTATTAGATTCAATTAATGTTGAGTATAATTGCAATAAGCTATTTAAATAAACAATGAAACCTATAAAACCAGTTTTACGTTTAGATTGAAGTACAGGTATAAAATTATTATCACTCTATATGATTTTAAGACCTTTGATATAAGTACAGAAATGATTTGTAAACAATTTAATTTATTTAATATTTTCTTCGCAAAGTGCTTTTTTGGATTCAATGCAATTGATAGATCTACTATTTAATATATCAAACACCTTATTAAATAATTTAATAAATGAAATTGTAGCACCTGCATTACTAAACTGATAAAGTTTAAGAGTATCTTTACAAAATTTAAGTGCGTCCGCCACTGATTGACTTAATAGTTGAGTTGCAAGTTTTACTTTCATTTTCTGTTTAAAAAATAGTACATGGTTTTTTCTTAATTTGTTAGCTAGATGACATCCTTTCCGCTCCTGTAAACAACATAAGTGTTGAACATATTCAAAATTAATTTAATTATTTTCATAATCGAAGAATATTTTCTTTTCACCAAATGCGTTACGGACCAATTTGATCACATGTGCTGAATCAAATATTGCTTCAATTTACGAGTTATTATATTCGGAAGCAAATGAAGTACTTAATGCATCAACTGTAAAGTTACAACTTAAAAGCTTTGCAGCAGTTACATTAGTGGAACAACCATCAAATGTTAAACTAATAATATTGACACCAGTGTTAGACAACACATGCAATGCATGACGAACAAGCTCTACTTTTTGTGCACTGTTCAAGCTATGTGCTAAAAAGTAACCAATTGGCAATTTCCAATTTTCGTTAACAAAAACAACTAGAAAAACTAAATTATAATTAATGCTAAGTAATACTAGTAATTGTAACTACATTTTAATGTTTGTGATACATCATACATAGTCATAAGGCTATGAGCTATGGCTTTTTAGTAAAGGCATCTGATGACGTACTGGTAGAGTTGCTTGATAAATTTAATATCCCGACCGCACCAGTTATTTTTCGTGGTAACGAGAATCGGGAGGACGTGGCCAAACATTTTGTTCAGAGTATTGTGGAAGTGGGTCGAAAAATTGAGGAGTTATTGAAAACTAATGTACCTTTAAGTATGAGTGATGAAGATACTCGTGCACATACTCGTAATCTAAATTGTAATTTATGGTAGTGTAGTTTTGATACTAATGAAAAAGTCCGCGAACATTCTCACCTGACCGGTAAATTTGGGCAGACATTATGTGTCAAATGTAATTTCGATTTAAAACAGCCTAAATTTGTACCGTGTTTCTTTCATAATCTAAGTAACTACGATGCACACTTTATAGTTACGGAATGATAGTAGTATGATTTGGACAGTACTAAAACCGTATCCCCTGGTCCGCCTGGTCCTCCCGATCCTACCTGATCCTCCCAATCCTACCTGATCCTCCTAATCCTTCCTGATCCCGTCGCGTACGTACGTGACGTATATTTCCCTCCACCTCCTTACCATCCCGACCCGCCGCCCAGTCGGTCACGTGCGTGACGTATATTTTTCCCCCTCCACCTGACACATTGATATATTATAATATTATTGTACACACACGTGACTGACATATATATTTTATTCGCGTACAGTCACATGAGATACGTAATCAATTTATTATCACTATATTATTGTACACGCCATATTATCGTATACACACCATCTTAGTATCCGTTATGTTGCCAACATGTATTTTTACCGCGCCCCCGCCTGAGAAACCCACCGCCCACGACCGTGCCCGCCAAAGCCCGCCGCCTGAGCTCCCCGCGCCCGCCTGGTGAAATTTGACTCACGTGACCAATGTAATCTATTTTATGTTATTATTACATAATCAATGTGGATATTTTACTGTTATTTAAGAAAAACAACGTTCGTCTGGAATATATGAGTCCTAATGATTTGTAAAGAATATACCCTAGATGGGTAAAGCCTTTTGTATATTTAATCCTCAAATGTCTGCCGCCAGCACGTACTTTAGCGGCACTTGTGACCCAACCAGTCCACCATACTAAAACCTTGACAAAATCTATAGAAATATATTGGGATGAAATCTATTATAACCGGTGCGTTTGTCAAATGCCGCATCTATTGTTAGTTGGACGACTTCATCCAACCCGCCCATCGTAGTCGACATGTGTGAGACAATCCTTTTAAATTGTACCATAACTCTATCCTTGAGGAATTTACCCCTACCTAATATTGTCTTAAATCGATAGACACTTGGCTCACTGACCACCGACGACTGATCAGTCTGTTTTCAGTCTTATACCACGCTACACTTGCTCCGTTCGCGTTTTTCCAAATTTTATAATTTTTCAAGTGTTTAATTTTACAAGTGTTAATATGGCTAATTCAATTGCGGATAACACAGGTTTATCGAAGAAGACCTTTACTTATGTGCCCCCGACGCCACCTTCCGAACTCATCGAATCTACTAGCTATACGGTTGACTTTGCGGCCCGTAAGTTCGTTCATATCGGTGTCGACCCAACCGACAAATTTAAAATCGCTGTACATATAATAACTTCTTCGCGCCACGTACAAATCAGTTCCGATTTTTTAATGCGTATTTTTTCGTATATGGGGCATATTCTATCATTCTTATTAGATCAGCCTCAGTTTATTCGAGTCATATTTCACGAAGATAATATATTTAAACTATCGAGTATGGTGTACAACGGCGAAAACGTCCTGGTCATTGAAGTGAAAAATCGAGAAGGATGTAGAGTTATTTTGAATCGTAAAGATCTTATGCAGCTACAAAGTTTAGAACATTCTATTTTCGAGACCATTGTTCGAAAAGAAGTATTCACTGCTCCGATAATTTCAAAACAATATGAAGAAATTTCCAACTACCTAGAAAAAAAATGTTACGAGATGGATTCACCACCAAAAACTTACGAGGAGATGAAAATTTACATTAAGAACACGGAAGTTGATCAAGCCGTTCAATCGACTCCTAACTATGCAGGTCAAATACAGATTTATGCTGTGGAACTATTAGCGGATAATTGGTTAAATCGGAAGAATGCAATATCGTACGAGGTAATTCAAAAATATATATTGCTGTATAAACAAAATTATTTAATACATTTTTATTTTAGTTTCATGACGAACTACTCACAATAGATACACTTATGATGCAGGACACCGACATCACGCAGAACAATTCACTCACATGCAATGCATTTAAGCGGCCAGAGAACGATATTATAGCTAAGGTAAATTATAAAAATATTTTTTAAATAAAACCGATATTTATTTATTTTATTTTTACAGGCGTTTAGTCATATTGATGAACCACAGTCACAAGATGATGCATCACAGTCATTCGATGTAAACGATGGACCAGATTATTTCAACCAATTCAGGACACCTTCGCCATCTCGTTCAACATTCGCCTTACACCCGACACCAGTACGCAAAGTAAAGCGACGGCTATACTAATATTTGTATAAAATTAAATAATTTGTGTGAAATAAAAAAAACATGATATTTAAAAAAAGTATTTTCATTTATTAGTATTAAGGTTTACAAGGTTCTTACTTCTCCATCAAATGGATTGTAAGTTATAATTTGGTCATGTAATATTAAACAATATGCTGAAGTGTTGGCTGGAAACGCCTCATGGGCTTCGAATTCAATCCTTAGGTCAACAGTAGATGTTTTTACGTTGTCGTCCTGTCTGCTCATATCGACAACTATAATAGGTGATAGATTTTTGAAATCTGATCTAGTCAATAAAGGTGTAACGTCGTCATGACCGTAGTAAGATTTTTGAAATTCTGAGTACGCGCGGTATAATGTAGCTATTTTATTCTTGGTGAAGTCGCTTTGAAAATCTTCATAGGGGAATACTTCCGAGTTCAAATAAACTTTCAAATTTTTTATTTTACAATGATCGAAATACGGCATTGTTTTAATCGCACTATTTTTCCTATCAGTTTGAAATCCGATTAAAACATAGCGCGGTTTTTCTAATTTGTTCGACGTTTTTACTTTCCAAGAGTGTGTTGTATTTTGAGGTAGAAATGGATATTCACACAACTCCCACGATCTAAACGTGCACGAAGTAGCTTTTGACTGTTTAATACTTTCAGTAGTTTTATTTTTTCTTTATCACTGACTCTAACCATAGGCATCCTCCATAATATTTTCGTGATATTTATTTTAACGTCTTTTAGTTTAGGAGCGTCTACGACAGCTTTATCATTATTATCATACTGCTTAATGGCATTTATATCTAACGAGGCTCGATTTAAAATAAGTTGTTGGTTACAGTTAATTAAAACACGTTTATAATCTTCGCAAAAACCAAACAAATCTTTAAGGTTAATACATCCGTTAAACGCACCGCCTTCAATAAAATCTTTGTTAACATTTTTCTTTCTATCATTATCCCAAGCAGCGTTAAAGCGCGATGTAATATCTGATTTATTATACGAGCAATATCCTTTTAGTGTTGTCGTTATACCGGGATTGACCAGTTTTTGAATTTGAATACCATTTAATTCATATTTCATTTCCGAGAAAAGAAATGCAAGTCCGTTGTTTATAAACCGAATTTCATCGGTTATTTCTACAGGTTTGGTTATTGTGCCTTCGATGTAGATATAACTCTCACACGGTAAAGTATAAGATTCCGTGTTGTGTAATGCAATACGTACTTCATCGTTATTAGACAGGACGGACGTTGAATAAGGTAGAAAAGAATGATAGTCAATTTGAGTTATTCTGCAATCATCGACATATTTACCGGTCACGTCTAAATACATATCGTCCATATTAAATAGCGTTCAACGACCGTAGAAAAATTAAATTGTTCACTGTTAACTTATTCGTAGATTGAATTGAATATTTTTTTTTCTTCAGAGTGGTTGTCTTGGTAATGTTGCAAGTACGACTAACGGCTTTTACACCTACAGTCCTATTTATATTATAAAATTGCAGACCCATTTCATAAGTCTTGAATTAATAATCGTATCGATACTGGCTCACCGCGTAGATCGATTAACTCGTTGTTCTGATTTTTCAAAATTATACTTGCGTGCGTTATAGATGTAGTATTGATGGGGTAAAATACCAATTGTGTAGGTATCTCGATTATTTTATAACCTGGAGGTACGTTAGGATAAAACTCGTGTATTGTATGACACTGCTTTCCGTTATTGAATGAACCCATAACCAGATTTGATTCGATGTATATACAGTTTGTTTTGGTGATATTTACCAACGTATCCGACACGTATTTAACATTAGCATCATATAATTTACTTTTAAATCCCAATAACTCGCCTATATTATTAGGCATGGATAAATCTATAGATACGTTACATATCATTTCACATTTTAATGTGTTATTATTTGGCTTCAACTCAAACGAAATCTTTGAGTCATGTAACTTATTTTTTATTACTGCTTCAATTTCGTTCAACTCATACGAACCCGCAGGTATTGAGTAAACGATACGATTTGTTTCTATTTTATTATCCATATAATATATAAAACCTATTTTATGACATTCCTTGGTTATATTAGGAATAGAATTATTTGTTTGAAATCCCAAGAGGCAGATCTTAGAATTTTTGCTGACTTCTAACGGTTGAAAAAAGTCGCAAGACAATTCACTCGAGTTACCGGTTAACGTTATGGTATACATGATAAAAATTGTAGACACAAATGTCCGCAGTTTGTTATATTGTATTTTTGATGTCTATTATAGTTATATTCGATATTAAAACCGTTGAAATATTTCTGTAATTCTATCGGTGGTGACAAATTTCCAAAACTGTCGTAATATTTAACTTGTTTTCCGATTTTCTTATACGCTACCCAATGAGTTCCTGTACCGTTTTCGATGTCTAAATTTACTACAGCTGACTCTTGATTTTTCGATCGTAGAGGCAACTTGTCTCTAGAAAATACGCCAATGAAATGAGGTATTTTCAACATGTCAGCGTATTTTATAATCTCATAATCGAACAACGCTCTATCGGGTAACGTACCAATTAGTTTTTTGACCTAGTTTTCTTAACTGGTCCACCCTTGTATGGGTATAAACCTTTACCTTTTACAATTTTATAAGAACTCCCCTTGTGAGGTGATAGATATAAACCTTTACCTAAATGAATAGGTGTGTTTTTACCGGAATTTAATTCATTCACGACTTTTACTATATTACCAACACCACCGGTAAGTGCGCCTAATGCTGATAAACCAGCAAAAATTGGTATTAAAAGTAACACACCCCCCTTTTTCGGAATGGGTATAATTCTAGGAGTTTTAGTCTTCTTATTTTTAGATTTTTTAGCAGCCGACAGACATGTTTTTACTAATTTAGTTATATTTTTTTCCTTCGTTTTATTTTTGATCGCATTTTTAGCTGCTACGACCATTTGTTTAAAACCACAACCAGCACCCATCTTACGCTTAACTTTCATGGCTGTAGTAACCAACCAAGACGCAGCTTTTTCCTTGATACCCGTGTTTTTAGATTTAAACACTTCCCAAGCTTGATTTTCTAATATTTCGTGAGCTCTATGTCTATCGGTTATTGAGTTACTTTTTTCATACGCTATATCATGAGCTCTAGCCAACTCATCAAGACTGTTTATACCTCTATCTCCACGTGCTAACCTTTCTTTTAATTTGGTTCCAGGTACGGCAAATCTAAAAATATAGATAAAATTTAGTTAGAATTTAATAATAATAATAATATATTGTATTGACCTACCTATAGCCAGGTAAATGTAGTTCTACCGGTAAATGGTTTATAACCGAGTTAATAAGACCAGATCCCTTATTGTTGTTTCGCTTACGAACGTGAGACATCGTGTGACGCTTTCGCTAACATAGCGTCTGTATTTATAGTAAAAATTTTCTTTAAAAATGCGCTTTATTGAACAAGAGAAAAAACTTCGTATTTATAACATTGATACTCCAGATACAATTCAACTGAGACATGGCGAGCTTTTCCCAAATACGATAAGGTCGTTGGTACTTGGGAGCTCTGGGTGTGGAAAAACCAATCTTATATATTTTCTACTCGTCGATGAAAACGGGTTACGATTTGAAAACGTTTATATATACTCTAGAACGCTGGAACAACCGAAATATAAATTAATAAAACGTATTATTGACGGTATTGAGGGTATCAACATTTTTACTTTTTTCGAGAATGATAAAGTTATTCCACCCGAACAAGTCTTACCAAATTCAATTTTTATCTTGGACGATGTGATCGGTGAACAACAAAACGTGATAAGGGAATATTTTTCTCGAGGTCGTCACAATAAAATAGATATATTTTATCTGGCTCAGAGTTATTCAAAAGTACCTAAACAACTAATACGTGATAACGCAAATTTAATAGTATTATTCAAACAAGATGAAACGAATTTGAAACATGTATACAACGAACACTGTTCGGGCGATATGACATATAAACAATTTAAAAAATGTTGTGTGACATGCTGGAATCGCGAGAGGTTTACATTTGTTGTTATTTGTAAAGATAGTGATCGTGATAACGGACGCTATCGCTTTGGTTTCGATACTTATGTAGTTATATAAGACGGTGTTTACAGTAAAAATCGTCATTTAAAACGTAATCATGAAGGAAGAAAGTAATATATTAGACGAGTTGGTCAAAGCTAAAGAAACTATTAAACGTAAATATATCGCATTAAAAACCGGGGAGGCTGATGTGCAACAGTTAATGGCTCAAACATTTAAACCGATTATAGATCGTTCATTTACATACAAAAAAAAAATAATAAGACAATAGAACCTGGAAATATGAATATACATGATACTCAGCCTATTAACGACGACATCAACTATCAACAACAAATTGAAAATTGGTTCCATTCTTCAGATATAGATAAAATCTATGGTCCGAAAAAACTTATAAGCGGAGATATTACCACGGGGAATAAAGAAGTCAAATTTATTCAAAATAAAATACTTATCGAAGAAACTGTTTATCCGTCATCCTCGGGCATTTTTCAGTTATTATTTTTGAAAAATCCACTCGTATATACTGATAATGATTTGAAAATATATAAATCGGTATTAATTCAAACATCTGCACATTTAACCGCAAACGGGCTAACTATTAAAAAGGCGGGTAATAAATATTCTAATATTATTAGTAAATTATTTCCTTTGGGTGCCGAGCTGTCTATGAAATTACAGAAAAATAACTTAGTGTTTTGGGACAATCCAAACGAGTTGGTCGATCGATTACGTCTACTTCTCGCGTCAAAAGCAGCTGGCAATATAGGTGTTTCAAACGAAATAATATCGATTTTCGAAGAATTACTTGAAGCTGGGTTAATTAAACGAATACCAAATGTCTAAGCGCGAAATCGCCGATGAACTACACAAGCCGGCTAGAAAAAATTTCGTTAGACCTAGAGTTAACGTATATGGAAAAAATGATTTATGGCAAGCTGACTTGGTTGAAACGATACCGTATTCAAGAAAAAATAAAAATTATAAATATATTTTATGTGTGATAGACTGTTTTACGAAATTTGCGTGGGCTATACCACTAAAATCAAAAACCGGTAAAGAAGTCACTAATGCAATGTCTAAAATATTAATTGACCGAGCACCAAGACTTTTGCAACTCGATAACGGTAAAGAATTTTACAACACGACTTTTGACGCGTTGGTGAATAAATATAATATTCATAAATATTCTACGTTTAGCGTTATGAAAGCATGTATTGTCGAACGATTTAATCGTACATTAAAAGAAAAAATGTTTAGAGAGTTTACGGCGCGCGGCTCACACAAATGGATTTCAATTTTACCGTTACTGCTTGACGAATATAACAATTCAAAACATAGAACTATAGGAATGACACCGGTGCAAGCAGATTTAAATCCTTTATCAGTCAAGTTACAACTTCGTAAGATTAATAATCAAAAAAAAAAAATTTAAAATTGGTGATAACGTTCGTATCAGTACACAAAAAGGTGTGTTCACAAAAGGTTATTTACCTAGCTGGTCTACAGAAATATTTGAAATTATTAAAATAAATAATACATTACCCACTACTTATCAACTTCAAGATTATATGGGTAAACCGATTGCTGGTTGTTTTTACTCTGAAGAAATACACAAGACCAATCACCCAAACAATTTCTTAGTAGAAAAAATTATACAAAGAAAAAAAAATCGAATGTTTGTAAAATGGTTAGGATTTGATAATACACATAATAGTTGGATAAATACAAGTGATATTAAAAAATAGTGTCAGTCGAGCAGTAGACATGAACGTGTTTGGGGGTTCTCAGATCAGTGAAAAAAATAGAGGTATATCACATCTAGAACAGTCTATTAAATTTAATTCATCTAAACTGATTAATTTTGAGAATTTACTCAGCGAAAACCTCAAAACCATACAATTACACGAAGAACAAATAAAATTGTTGAGCATAGAAATTAAAGATATTTCGTCTGAATTGATTAAATTTACAAATTTAGTCAGTGAAAATATTAAAAGTGTTAAAGTACATGAAGAAAACATTACAAGACAGACAATAAGTATATTATAATGGCAACAGCCATCATAGACATTCAATGCGTTCTTGAAGCAAGCAATAAATATATGATAAAAGAAATGTCTATAGTAGACACAGAAACATGGTCAGCTCAACACTGAATTTTTAAAAACCCAAAATCTATGCAGGACAATAAGAGTCGAAGAACGAATAAATGGTTGGAACGTAACTATCATCAACTATCTCTAGAACATGGTGATGTAGAGTATGCAGAACTAAGCAGAATAATGATTTCATTGAAATTCAAGTGCATTTATGTGAAAGGTGAACAGAAAAAACAACTTCTTATGCAGTTTATACCTCAAGTCACACTCATCAACATTGAAGACAATGGTTGCCCTAGACTTGATCAATTATGTGACGAAGAAACTCTACCTTGTTGTATTTTTCATATGGAATTTAATCCTAAACAATGTACATTTTATAAAGTATTTGCTATAAGAAAATGGTTTATAAATAATTCTTAAAAATGTATACAATTTTTATTTAATAAACATAATAATATTATATTTTTACATTGTTTTTTTTCTATACTAACATATATACATACATTTATATATGTTAACATTTACATAGGTTATCAAAATTAAATATGTATTGGCTTCCATCTATCTGAAACAGAAAAAACATGATTATGATATTTATACAGGGGAAAACATAGTAATTTATCTTACATATCTAAAAATTACATGGATACTTACAAAGTATACATTATAAAGGTAAAAAAACTTTAAATTTATACATTAAACTGTAATTTACAAAAATATTATACATAATAAAGGTGAAAAAAAAAACTATAAATTTATACATAAAAATATTATTTATAAAAATATTAACAAATTATACAATAATAATCTATCTTAAATATTTAACATTTACAACGTATTTATAGAGTAAAAACAAATTATTAGAGTAATATTTACAATAAACAATATAACATAACAAAAAATATACAACAAAATATTTACAATAAACAATATAATATAACAAAAAATATACAACAAAATATATACAACAAGAAATATACAACAAAAAATATACAACAAAAAATATACACAGTTTTTATAAAACTATCTGGCACAGTGTATCAAATAGCTCTTCTCTAAGCTTGCTAAATTCTTCATCCTCCCTATAAAAGTTAAATAAGTTAAATAATAATTTTAAAAATATAAAATTGTATTAACTCACTGTATACTGTAATGCCCATGGGCTAATGTATGTATTTTGTCCTCTAATACTATCCTCTTATCATCATAACAGTTGTACGTTAATTTATTCATATTCTGCGTCACTAGATTATGTCTGTATGATCTTATGGATGTATTCATAGTGTATCTATACAGGGCTGGATCATCATGCAGACACTTGACGTGATCCTCGAGTGACATGTGGTTCTTAACCACATGAGCTTTGATCCCCTTCGCTTTTATATTTTCACCTCCAATTTTACTCTTGTCGTTAGTAGCTTTCATCGCATCCTCTTCTCCTGCATAAATACTGTAAGCATACGATTTTGCACGGAGTGCACAAAACTCGGTCATGATATACCCCTTTGTCTCATCCGAAAAGAATCCGGGGACTTTCTTTCTCACTGTCGTGTGACACGGATGGTCTACCGGCAAGTCTGAAGTATCCATGCGGTTTAGCAAGATGGGGTTATTTGCACCGTCCTCATAAAAATCATGTGTAAAAATTTGATATACCAGTGAATCTGTAATGATATTAATTAATATGTATACATATGAAAATAGTTTTAAAATATTTACCCGTGTCAGTATACATTAAATTAATATTAGCACCATAATGCTTCTTCATGACGTCATAGTGGTACTCATAAATTAGAGTTTTACTGATGTCCAAAACAGAAAATCCTATAAAATAATAAATGTGTTAGTAAATAAAGCGTTAGAAAAATTGATAGTGTATTTACCAATATATATAGGCTTATCAAATTTGATTTCCTTATTCTCTAGAGCTACACCCGTCAATGTCTCCGTGTACTCTATGCAGTGTTTAAATGTGGTCTTATTAATTAGTTTCTGTAATTTGGAATCGGAAGATACAAGCTCCATCTTTATCTGCTTCCTTTTTGATTCCATCGTTTTCCCTGTAAAGAAGATTAAATGAAAATTTAAAAAATTTAAAAAAAATTTAAAAATAAAATACCAAATACAGCGTTGTTCATTAATTTGAAAAAATCTTTCTCGAATTCGTTTTTCGCCTTCTTTCGTAACTCCGTGTTCAAATGTATGTATTTCGCAAGCCAATCCGACTGGTTAAACTCTATAACTCTATGTACCTAAAAAAAAAAAAAAAAATCAATAAAAAAATCAATAATATTAGTATTATTAAATAAAATATATATACTTTTTCAACTATTAGACCATTTGCTATAGCCTGTTGGAGACTCCGATAATGCACGATGTAGTTTTTTTTGTCCTCAAAAGTCGCCATGAGCTTCCGTACCTTGGAGCCTTTAGGTATACTGTTTTCTGTTAGGAATGGTAAGTCGTTGTGTTTGTTGTGGAGTTTATGCGAATATGAAATGTCAACCTCGTAGACTCTACCTGTATCGGAGGTAGGCGTTAAAGCATCTAAACCATACAGCTCTGGTTTAACCCATTTGAACCCACCATAGGGCATGTACTGCGACATGGCATAAGTGTAGAGGTTGTTACCTAGGGTTAAGTTAAAAGGTTTAAATTAAAAAATAAATTAATTAAAAAATATACTTACAATCTTGATACACTAACCACGATTTCGACTTCGACTTGTTGTACCCCGGTGCTTTCTGGTTATTTGCCTTCGCATGCCTCATGCTCGCCTGAACTAATCCACCACGAATACCTTTAAATCAAAAATAAACATGATACAAATATAAAATATATAAAATAATAATGATGTACTAACCTTTTTCAAACATTAACAGCATGTCATAATCGCTTAGCAGCTCCAACTTCTTACAGGTATACTTCAGGCATGCATCAAAACTTAAGCCTGGGGCAGTGTGATAATGAGCTGCATCCAAATTATATGTGATCATACACAAATCCCTGAAGTTCTCAAATACGTCACACAACAACAACACATCGATTTTTAAATAAAGATCGCTATAATCACCGAGCGTAGCACATTCGAAAGTATCCCATACCTGTAAAGTACAAACATTTTAAAATATATCTAAATACATGAATAACGTTGGTAACTTACCGTCTTCGCATGATCGTAATCATTCTCTGTTATATGTGACTCTGTCAATGAACTATAGAAGTCTCTCTTTCTCGGTATTCTAGTCACGTTTAATGCACCCCAACTATCAGTATAATTGATATCAAGTGATAATTTATCCGCGGGGAAATGTTTGCCTATCTCTCGGAAATTTTCGAATAATGGTGTAATCATGTTCAGAGCTAATTTCCCTAAGCTTGTCGCCATAAACCTAAACGTATCGATAAACCGAACAGTAAAATTATTACTCACGTACTTTGAAAAAGATATGAATTTTTCTTCACTGTTCGGTATAACGGTAATCGAGTTTGTGTCGAAACCAAGTTGGGAAATTATATAGTGGGAATCATAGCTTGATAGATTGTGAAAAAATACCGGGACAAATTTAGGTTGCTGTAACGCTAAGTTACACTTAAAGCACAGGGTTTGCCTAAATTTACCCGATAGATGGTCATGATCTTTAACTTTATCGATCCCCACTATATTGCACTTACATAGATTACACACTGTACACGCTTGGTGTGTTTTTTCTTGTTCTTCGGTAATAATTATAGGGGTATTCGTCTTTAAAAGCGTCTCTATCTTCCTGCTAACTTCCACTATCGCGCTCACAAAATGAGCAGCTACGTCTTGTCGGTTCTCACTGCCCCTGTATATTACAGAGTCCGTAGTTATGCCGTGATCGGCTAACAGCTCGAGCGGGACATTATCACTCGCCTTAACTACGAACCCGTAACTCATGGCCTCATGTCTCTGTACAATTTTTGTGTTTTCGCCTTTCTTCTCGTCGGTCTTGACTAGCAAGGCCTCGAAGTCCGCGTATATAACAATAGGGTGTCTCTGCGTGCTCCTCCAGGTCTCAAACTTAACACTTTCACCAGCTCTAGGCATCTCAGGTAAGATAGATTTGTGAGGCCCGCAAATAATTTTGTGGTTATTTAGCGCTGCCTCCCCGTTCAGCTTGTACTTCAAGCTACGTTTATCAAAACTGGTGAAACAACGTTTACAGAAAAATTGTAGACCGTCGTGCCTATTTTTTTGCGGGGAGACAATTCGCGAGAAATTCGAAATATACACGTAATGTGATCCGCTAGCGTTACTGACCAGCAACAGATCGAAATGGTTAGGCATCTCCTGGTCAATAACGCGTAGCGGAAACACCTCGTATTTTGGATACGGCTGGTTTTTAGTTTTAAGAGTGAGACCATACACGTTTACTGAGACACCCCGGTTATTTTCTTCAAAAATCTTAATATCCGCCATAGGTGTCGGAGATTTTATACCCTCAAAATTGTATTTACTCTCGTGTTTTGTATAGTTTTCTCCGACACGCCCCGGAGGAAGTCCTGTCACATGCCTCGCTAGAATAGCCCACTTGAAGCATTGCTTGTCAATGTTTTGTGGGTTTATTGTTGCTTTTCTAGCTTTTATAGATTGAGGTAGGTCTATATATGATGAGCCGCTCATCGGCGAGTATTTATATATAGCCAGCAATAACCCATCGACAGTATCTAGTGTGAAACCGCTGCCTCTACCCCGGTATACCTCTTCTTCATCCAACAACTTAATGTAAGAGTCCTCTATCACTTTTTTGACATCGGTCCCCGAAAAAACTTCTACCGCCGATGTTTTAAATTAAACTTAATAGAACTCTCATGGACACGCGTCTTTAATAATTTTTGTAGATCTGACTCTTGTGAGCGGAGAAATTCGGTATAATTTCGAATATTACTTATATTTTTGGCATAGTACCACACTATCGTTCTGTTTCCGGATGACGATACTTCTACAAAACCCGGTGTCTGCACGCGACACAAACGAGCTTTTTTTGCCCTAGCAGCCGATTCGATATTAGCGGAGGAAACACGTTTACCCAAAGTCATCGTGGTTGTATAAGAATCTTTAAAAAAAATATTGAAAAATCATAATTAACATTTGTCCCGTCATATAAACCTAATACTATTTAAAAACTAAAGGGCTTATAAAAAAAATCATTTAAGAATCCAAAATAAAAAATGTTATGTACCGTTTATAATATATGTAATTTAAAAATCCTAAAATAAAAATACTATGTGAGGCTTATAAATACATTCATTTAAGAATCCAAAATAAAAAAATCTTATGTTCCGTTTATAATATATGTAATTTAAGAATCCAAAATGTTATGTTCCGTTTATAATAAAAACCTTAAAAATTAAATCTACCAAGCAGCCTGACAACCGGTGTTACGTCTCAGACACGATACATAGGATGCGACAAGTGAATTGATCGATATAATGCCGGAATACTCCAACTATTATACCATTGATCGCTTCACAGGTCACTTGGTAAGTTTAAAATAAAATTTATAATGTAAAATAAATGATATATATTATCTTAAAATAAAAATCTCGTTGAAAAATAAAAATCTACCAAATGGCCTGACAACCGATGTAATGCCGAAATACTTCAACTATTACACCATCGGATGCGACGTATGAATCGATCGACATAATGCCGAAATACTTCAACTATTATATCATTGATCGTTTCACAGACTCATTTGATAAGTTTAAAATAAATAATTTATACGGTAAAATAAATGATATATATTATCATAAAATAAAAATCTCGTTGAAAAATCTACCAATTAAAATAAAATTTATAATGTAAAATAAATGATATATATATTATCATATAATGAAAATCACACTGTAAAACTATATTAACGCTACGTATTACAAAAATCTTACAGAAAATTTAATCTAAGTCTTTATATAAATAATCCATAAAATCGGATAAAATCGAATCAATTCTGATAAATAAAACTAACCTGTATCCTCAAATTCGTCCATGGCTTGCATACACAAATCATCCTCCGTTACCGCATTCGAACCACCGGCCGGGACATCGGGGACAAATATTTGCGGCGCGATTTGGATCTGAGGAACGACACTCGGAGCAAACTGTATGACGCTTGCTCGTGCTGGTTGATCGACGATCGGTGCAGTGGGTCTCAAGTGAGCCGGAACGTTAACGATATCTAGTAAAAAATAATAGATATAATGAAGAAAAATAGAATAAGATATAATTTAAATTTTATATTATTAATACATACCATGAAGATTTTTCAAATGTTTGTTGAGGTTGGACTTAAATGAAAATGTCGATGGACATACGGTACACGGAAAACGTACCCCCGCATGATTCTTTTGGTGGGCGACCAAATTGTCATTGCGTGCGAACACTGATGGGCACTGATTGCAATTAAACATGATGTCAATGAAAACGAACGAAAAAATATAGTGCTTAAAATAAACACTTGTAAAATAAACACTGTAAAAAACGTTAAATAATACTGAGCGTTGAAATAAATGCGACGAGACTTTGAAAACACGGAGAGAGCAATGGCAATGTGAACGTATGGGTGTCTGGAACAGACTTAATTCTATCTCGGCGGACGACGGAGCAAGTGTTCAGTAATCTCAACATTTTTTTAGGTGTGGGTAACATATGGGTCACCAAAATATTAAATAAATAAAAATAAGTACATCACTAGATATTTACAGCTGTTTTCTGGACAGAGTAACGGTATAATATCTAGCAATTGACCTGTGCGTGTTGACAACAACGCAACGATGGTTTAGATCAGTGGTTGTCAACCTTTTTGGGTCCACGGCTCCTTTTGATTTTGAAATAAAATATACGGCTCCCATACGAACATTTAAAATAAACAAATTTACATTTCTTATAATAATTTTAATCTAACTTTATTTAATGATAAACATGTAATTAGGTATTAATAATAGGAAACATTTTTTTACATACAATTAAAAAATTAATACATTAATAATAATTTTAATTTTTAATGGGACGGCTGTGCTTGTTTTTGTTGCATTAAATCATCAAATCGTGGGGTAAATTTTGATAGTTGAAATTCAATTATGAAAGAATCTAATATATTAAATAAATCTGCTGCTTTTGTTTCACCAACAATAGTTTTACAAAAAAGTAAATCTTCATGAAACACGTCATTTACTACGAACCTTACATAACAAATAAGATGGGCATCATTATGGCTGTCAGTTGCTTCATCCAGTTGAATGGCGAAGTCATTTCCTATTAGTTTTTCAATTAATTGATCATTGATGTCTTCAGCCATATCTTGTATTCTACGACTAATAGTATTATCTGATAATGGCACATTTTGAAGTTGTTTAGCAGCAGCATCCCCAATCATAATAGACACCATATCCATAGCGGCTGGTAAAATTAGATTTTCTGCGATAGTATGAGGTTTTTTACTCTTTGCTATTCGCCAAGCTACTTTATAGGAAGAAAGTAGTGCTTTAGAAGGAATTGTAGCTTGTTTTGTAAAAATATGTTTTTGTTGAGCCATAGCTTTTAATTTTGATACGAAATAATCACGTGGTTTGTTCACCAAATTTCCATGAACTGTCTCCAAATGGCGTTTCATTTTATTTGGAAACATACTTTCTACAGCCATTACTTTCAAACAAACAACACACTGGGGATGTTCTACGTTTGCAACAACAGTGCTAGTAAATCCGAAATTCAAATAACTATCATCATATTTTCTGATTTTTTGTTTCTTTTCAATATTTGAAATTACTTCTGGATTATCACGTTTTCTACTAGAATTCAAAAACTTATCCATAGTTATAACTACTATTATTACAGAAAAAATACACAACAAATAACACAGAACAAAAACAGATCGTAATAAATATCGGTCGATATACGTAGCCGTAGCGCATATAACACACTGAATACAAAACAGACAGGCGACAGCGCTGTGCGTTTTACAACTGATAGATTATATTAGAGGCAAATCATTAAGTACCTACCTAATTGTAAATAGTAATCGAAATATGCTATTACTCGATATCGCAAACACGGTTATCGACGGTTATCTCACACATGCAACATGTAATATGTATTGGTTCGCCGAAATTTTATTTTTAGTTTCTATTGCGAACGCGGCTCCCTTGATAATAACCGGCGACGACCCTGGGAGCCGCGACGCACAGGTTGAAAACCCCTGGTTTAGATCATACCGCTAACAATAGATGCGGCATTTGACAAACGAGCCGGTTATAATAGATTTCATCCCAATATATTTCTATAGATTTTGAAAGGTTTCAGTACAACACACCGATGGACTGGTTGGGTCAAGTCGTGCTCCTAACAATAGATGATAGATCTTTAAATTTTGACCGCTCAACACGTTTTATGGTAGGCGGTGTTATTTACAAACTTCTTTGTAATATCCGGTGTATACACCCTCTCGAAAATAAAATTGTATATACATTTTAAAAGTAAAATGTTTCAAGGCACGGTATCTCTACCATCCCGAAATAATATAAACTGGTGTATGATGTAATAGAAAAGCGCTAGCACTCAACGTCAAATTCACCATTCCATCAAATGAGATAGGCACCTCTAAATACTGATCGTAAATTTGCCTCAAAGCCACGTCCAGAGAAATATGTGTATAATCGATTATAATTGCTGCAACTACCACGCTATATAAAAATGAGTATATAATTAATAAAGAACATAATGAATTAAGAATAATCATTTTTTTTTTCACTTACCGCTCTTGAGGTACTTCGCCATTGATCATGGTGATTTCCTCACGTGAGAGTAAAGATTCGTCTTCTCTAATTTGACACATACCGAAAACTTTTATAGAAGTGACTAAAAAGTAAACCAAACTCGCGATGGGGAATAATTCAATCTTTGTGTCCAGTAATGGTATATATAAATTACATGTGTGGATACTCTAGAGTCGGAGTGAAATGTAAACGTACGGGTGTCTGGAACAGACTGATTATATCTCGGCAGACGAGGGAACAAGTATGTTCAGAAATCTCATCATTTTTCGGTGTGGGTGATATTTTGAACGCAGGTATTATAATAGCAATTACTACGATAAATGATGTAATATTTTACACATATATAACAACTGTTATGATTCCAAGAATCGTCCGTTCGTGTTGTACAACTCGTGTGGCAAAGGAATAATTGAGATTTCTACAGCATGTACATATATTAGTCCTCATATACAATAATATCAAATATATCACATATATATCAATACATATATTCAGAGGAAATGTGCATGTAAAAGGTCGTTTATTGGATGGGTAAAGTCATCCAACTAACAATAGATGCGGCATTTGACAAACGCACCGGTTATAATAGATTTCATCCCAATATATTTCTATAGATTTTGTCAAGGTTTTAGTATGGTGGACTGGTTGGGTCACAAGTGCCGCTAAAGTACGTGCTGGCGGCAGACATTTGAGGATTAAATATACAAAAGGCTTTACCCATCTAGGGTATATTCTTTACAAATCATTAGGACTCATATATTCCAGACGAACGTTGTTTTTCTTAAATAACAGTAAAATATCCACAATGATTATGTAATAATAACATAAAATAGATTACATTGGTCACGTGAGTCAAATTTCACCAGGCGGGCGCGGGGAGCTCAGGCGGCGGGCTTCGGCGGGCTCGGTCGCGGGCGGTGGGTTTCTCAGGCGGGGGTGCGGTAAAAATACATGTTGGCAACATAACGGATACTAAGATGGTGTGTATACGATAATATGGCGTGTACAATAATATAGTGATAATAAATTGATTACGTATCTCATGTGACTGTACGCGAATAAAATATATGTCAGTCACGTGTGTGGCTATATACAATAATATTATAATATATCAATGTAGTGGCTAGTTGAGCTCTAAGTTCCGGGTTCTCACTCAATTGGGGTTTTTTTGTAAATTTTAACACCGGCTTCGGCAGGTGTCAGGTGGAGGGGGAAAAATATACGTCACGCACGTGACCGACTGGGCGGTGGGTCGGGATGGTGAGGAGGTGGAGGGAAATATACGTCACGTACGTACGCGACGGGATCAGGAAGGATTAGGAGGATCAGGTAGGATTGGGAGGATCAGGTAGGATCGGGAGGACCAGGCGGACCAGGGGATACGGTTTTAGTACTGTCCAAATCATACTACTAATGATAAAAATATATCTTCGGATTTGTTATGCACTGGAAACGTTGGACGTCCATCTTCGTCGTCTCGCATTCCGATTGTTGGTGAATAGCTTGGTGACATTGGAGCAAGAATAGTATGATCAATAAATTAAAAAAAAAAATAAATAAATAAATATAGTGAACAATTGTATACATGAAGAAATATAAATTATTTACAGTAGAATGAAATAGGCGGTTCTGGAACCTCTTCCTCTTCTTTTAACTCTTCCTCCTCTTCCTCCTCCCTCTTCTTTCAACTCTTCCTCTTCTTTTCGCCGCCCATCACGTACGTGGCCAACATATGTTATCAATGTAATCTGTTATCTGTTATCTATTATGTTATCACAAATATTTATTCCTCTTCTTTTAACTCTTCCTCTTCTTTTCGCCGCCCATCACGTACGTGACCAACATATGTTATCAATGTAATCTGTTATGTTTTGTTATCACAAATATTTATCAGATCCCGTACGTAGCGGGATATATTCACCCCCACCAAACATACCCGTTACCTCCACCGCTCGCAACATATTACAACGCTATATATT
This sequence comes from Neotoxoptera formosana, assembly GCA_022818045.1. NCBI lineage: Eukaryota > Metazoa > Arthropoda > Insecta > Hemiptera > Aphididae > Neotoxoptera > Neotoxoptera formosana. The sequence continues at coordinate 14,695,337 of CM040630.1, read as the reverse complement.
GTTATCATATTATCGTTATATCTCATAACTTAGTGGGGAAAAAAAAAACGATACCAACGCTACCTGGTATAAGCCACCGTAACCTACCGCCCCTTTCACTTCCCCTTATGCGAGAGAATTGATTTAAAATGACTATTATGGATTTAATACAATAATAAATATATTATTTTTCCCACACGGTATAGAGGAAATGTTTTTGTCATTACTAAGCAGGTTTGAATCGGCGACTAATATATTAACTAATTGTCTTTTCTTAGGTATATTTAACGATATCAATTTAAAATGTATATTAGTGATTAATAACCGATATTAGTACTTTTTGCCGGATACGTCTTAATGATAATACATCGGAATGTACGCCCTACCACGTTAAAACTCTATACGTTTCTTATTAACTAATGACCATTTTAAAAATTCGCTCACTGCATACGACCTGCCCGAATTGGCTTTCAGTGTTTCTCCAGTCTTGTACATCGTCTCACCATAACCTCTCTCGCGTTTAGTGTTTAAAACGTTTTATTCAGAGTGTTCTTTATATACTTTTAAACATGGTTGGTTCAATCGAAAACAACGCAGCGTTATACAAGAAGACCTTTACTTATGTGGCACCTACGCCACCGGCCGAGCTCATAGATTCAACAAACTTCACGATAGACTTCGCCGATCGTAAGTTTTTAAATATTGGATTCGATTCAGAAGACAAGTTTAATACTGTTATTCATATAATAACACCATCACGCTGTGTAAACATATACGAGATGTTTTTAAGACGGACATTCTCGCTGATGGGAAATATACTGTCATTCATATTAGATGCCCCACAAAAATGTAGAAAACAAATTTTTCTGGAGGACGATTTTACCACCATTTCGAATATGGTGTATCGAGGAGAAAATGTGCCGGTCATTGAGGCGAAGAAAAAAGAAGGATGTCGTGTATTACTCGATAGAAGAAACCTGATAAAATTACAATATCTAGAAGACAGTATTTTTGAAACGATCGCACGAAAGACAACCATCATACGTCCAGTTGTATTAAGGCAATTTGAAATTATTGGAAATTATATAGACCGAGAATTTACCAATGTAAAACCGCCACCGAAAAACAACGATGAAATGATCATTTTTATCAAAAACCTTAGAGCTGATCAAATCATAACGGATATCGACTTAAATTTTGTTAGTCAGCTTAAAATGTTGGCGACAAGAAAATTAGCTGAACAATGGTCTCAACGATGGAGCGGAGAAATGCCACCAGAGGTAATTAAACCTAATATATTATTTTTAAATATTTATTGTATTTTATTATTTTTAGTTATTTACTGAACCCGAGGAGAGACTCATTATGCCCTTATCACCTATGAGATATTCAAGTATGTCTCCATTGCTAGCGCATGATGAAGAATGTTCGCAGATAAATCCTACGCAGGCGACATGGGCACCAATTCGGCAATCCAAGACGAAGTAATACACACATTTAATTTTTATGAAGAATGTTTATTGACAATTTATTTTTTATAGCTTATTGATGAGAACGATGGATTTGATTCAGACCAATGTTCACAGTACCCCCCATGGCTCACGGGACATCAATACAATGAATCTTCACCAACAAGCCCCGCAGTTGATGAAAACGACGGTACAGTGTCTTTTAGCCACTCACCATCTTTTCTTGACTTCACAGGAGGCAGACCCACGAAAAAATTAAATAAGCGGAACGCAAAACGCAAACTCTTTGAATAATATTGTTTATTAATTTTGTGTAAAATAAAAACAAGCGTGATGCTATAAAAAATATTTTTTCATTTATTAGAATAAGTTTTACATTATAAGGGTATATATTATACAAGTTATAAGGTTTACAATTTTCTAACATCGCCACTAAACGGATTATAAGTTATAATCTGATCATGTAGTATTAAACAATAAGCAGCAGTCTTTTCTGGAATAACTGTATCCGTTTCAAATTCAATTCGTAGGTCTGCGGTTGATGATTTCACGTTATCGTTCTGGTGCGATAAATCGACAACGACGATTGGTACATAGTTTTGAAAAATGTGTTTTGATAATAATGGTTTACAATAATCTCTTTCGTAATACGATTTTTGAAAGTCTGTATAAGCTTTGTACAATAAACTGGTGGTATTATTTTTAAAGTCAGCTCGAAAGTCTTCATATGGATACACTTCAGAATTTTAAGTGCACCTTAAGATTTTTTAGCTGGCAGTGGTCAAATCGTCCAGAGTCGGTTTCGATATTCTTTTTTCGATCTGTTTGTAATCCAAACAACACAAATCTCGGTTTTTCGAGCAAGCTGCTAGACTTTACAGTCCATGAATGGTAAGTATTTCTAGGGAGCACCGGATATTCACAGAGATCCCAGGTTCTGAACGCGCACGACAGCGTTTTACCTGAATCTATTACTTTTATCAACTTTAATTTTTCTTTATCGCTAACTTTGATAATGGGCATCTTCCAAATCACCTTAGTAAGTTCAATTGTAATTTTTTTATTTTTTTCAATGGCGGCGGTTGCGCCTTGGCCCACAACATGTATCGCATCAAGGTCAGTAGACGTGCGATTTAAAATCAGGTGATGATTACAATTAAGTAATATTTTTTTATAATCTTCACAAAATCCGAATAAATGTTTGAGAGGGATACAACCGGTGAAAACGTTGTTGGTCATAAAATTTTTATTATCTTCACTATCCATTGCCGAGTCCCAAGCCGCGTTCTCTAGCGCATTCAAGTCGTTTGGAGTATACGAACAGTAAGCTTTCAAACAAGACGAAACTCCGGGTGATTTTAATTTTTGTATTTCTATTCCATTTATTTCATATCGCATCTCGGAGAATAAAAATGCCAATCCATTATTTGAAAAACGTACTTCTCCAACAGCATCGGTAGGTTTATTTACTTTTCCCTCGATGTAAATATAACTCTCACACGGTAAAGTGTAAGAATCCATATTTAAAACACTTATCCTAATTTCATCGTTATTAGATAAAGACATGTTTGAGTATGGGGTAAACGAATGATAATTCATTTGTGTTATTTTACAATCGTCGACATAGTCGGCTGTTACGTCTAAATATGAGTCATCCATTATTGTAAAGTACGGAGAAAATTCAAATTATTTTTCGTGAGCTTGGTTTTGATTATTTTAGGTTTAGATGTAGACTTCTTCACTGTTGGTACTATACTGACGGGTTTTTTGATTGTAGCTCTATTTATGTTGAACTTGAGAGCCATATCCACGAGTTATTTGTAAACGAACTGTTATTGGTTCTCCTCTCAGATTAATTAGACAATCGTTCTGATCTTTTAGTGCGATAATTACTCTACTTATGGAACTCGTGTTGAGACCATAAAAAACTGTATGTCTAGGTACCTCGACGATTTTATATCCAGCAGGTACAGTGGGATAAAGCTCGTGTATAGTCTGGCTCGGTGATCCGTCACAAAATGAGCCAGTAATTAAGTTACACTCTACTTTTATACAGTTTATTTTCATTATGTTTACGATATTTTCAGATTCATGAGTAGCACCAGTTTTATACAATACATTTCTAAAACCCAATAGTTTTGCTATGCTATTTCCGACTGATAAGTCTACGTCATGACTACACGATATACTACACTTTAATGTTCTGCTGTTTGCTTTTAATTCGAACCAACTGACAAAGTCAGGCATCATTTGTTGTATAATAGCCTCTAAATAAACCAACTCATACGTGCCTGTAGGTATAATAACGTTCTCATTTTGATTAATCAAATTATGGAAACCGATAGTATTGCAACCAGGTTCTATGTTTGGTATTGAATTATTTGTTTGTAAACTCGATAGGCATATTTGTGCCGTATTTTCTACCTCCAACGGCGGAAAAATATCACACGACAATTCACTAGAGTTTCCGTTTAATGTTATCGTATACATGATAAAAATTTTAGACATAAATGTCCACAGTTTGTAGTATTATATTTTTGCTCTTTGCTGTAGTTGAAATTTATGTCACATTCGTGAAAATATTTTTGTATTTCTAGTGGAGGCGGTAAATTTCCAAAACTGTCGTAATATTCGACTTTTTTTCCGATTTTTCTATACGCTACCCAATGCGTTCCTGTACCGTTTTCCGTATCCAGGTTGATAATTGCTGATTCTTCGCGTTTAGGGCATGTAGATAACCTATCTCTTGTAAACACGCCGATGAAATGAGGTATTTTAATTAAACGAGCATACTTTATAAGTTCGAAATCGTACAACGCTCTCTTGGGTAACGTAGATATTAGTTTTTTTTCGCTTTGATACCCCCACCACTTTTAAATGGTTCTTTACCGATTTTATATGAGTTGCCTTTATATGGTGTTAGATACAGCCCTTTACCCAAATGCGATGGTGTGTTTCTATTAAATTCATTGGCAACCTTTACAACGTTGGCGACACCGCCAGTTAAGGCTCCCAGAGCTGACAAACCGGCGAAAATCGGTATGAGTGGTAACACACCACCTTTTTTTGGAATCGTTATCGTTCGGGGAACTTTTGTCTTCTTAATTTTAAATGTTTTTCGAGCGACGGCTACACATTTTTTAGTTAATTTCATCAAATTTTTTTCACCGACATTTTTTTTTATAACGTTTTTAGTTTTAAGTGCCGCCTTAAAACCACAACCTCCTCCTATTTTACGTTTTGCCTTCATGGCTGTAGTCACACCCCAAGCCACAGCTTTTTCTTTTAAACTAGAATCTTTCGACTTGAACCTGTCCCAGGCTCGCTGCTCTAATATATAATCGGCTTTATTACGATCTGCGAAAGAGTTACTAGCTCGTATGCAATGTCGTGCTCTCTGCAAGCAGAGTCCAGAGGGTTTATACCTTTGTCACCATGAGCTAACCGTTTTTTTAAATTGGTACCAGGTCCACAGTATTGATAACCTGAAATATAAAAATGATTAAGAAATATTGTATATATAATATCAAAAGGTTTAATACCAGGTACGTGAAGTTCGATCGGTAATTTGTTTATAAGCGTGTTGATAAGCCCGCCGCCTTTATTCTTGTTGCTTCTTCGAGCGAGAGACATTGTGTACTGATTGATTTATCATCGTTGCTCTGTTATTTATACAAAAATGAAGTTTCTCAAGCAAGACATAAAACTAACAGTCGAAAATGTGGATCCACCTACATCGGATCAAAAACATAGACACGGAGCGCTTCTACCTAATACGATACGTGCACTTATCGTAGGCCCCTCTGGCTGCGGAAAAACAAATTTAATTTTCACCTTATTAACCAATATAAATGGAATAAGGTTTCACAACGTCTACATTTATTCGAAAACTTTGGACCAACCAAAATATAAAATGCTGATTAACAATATATAGGGTTTATGAGAGACACAAGTGCAGCTAAAAATAAATATACAAAATTCTTAAACCATCTAGGGTATTTTCTTTACAAATCCTTAGGTCAATAGAATTCATATATTCATATTCCAGAGGAACGTTGTTCATCTCAAATAATTAGAAGTAAATCCGGTCTGTGGCCTAGTCGGTTAAAGCGTCAACGCTACAACTCGGGGTCGAGGGTTCGAATTCCTCCAGTGTTTTTTTTCAATATTTATTTAATGAAAAAAAGATTGATCACTTGAGTATATAAGTTGGTGCGTGCAAGTGTCTTCCCCGTACGCAAGCGTTTTAAATGTATGTTGGCCATATGACGAGTCGGGCGGCTGGCACGGTGGGGTAAAATATACGTCAGACACGTCGCGACAAGCTCAAGGCTCAGCTGATCAGTGGATCAGCAAGGACGAGCAGGCTCAGCGGCTCCGCCAGAAGAACCTAACTTTTCATACTAATATTATGTATATATTTTATTATATTTTATAAATAACGTCGCATCAGACCAATTAGATCAACATTCGGTTGATGTATGGTATAAAGATGGTAACGAAGAAATATTTGCAATGGATCATTATGACTTGAACATTACACGTACGTATTATTGTTATAATTATTTTTATTTTCTTAGGGATTTTATTTTATTTTTATTTTTAGAAAATGATAACATTAATGATAATATGCCTGATCAAAACAATTACCTAGAGTTGGTTAGTACCTTTAACGCCCCAGGCCTTCCTGAGCACCCCAGCGGTGATCCCGTCCAGTCCCGGAGCTTTGTTAGGGGCCATCCTCCAGACAGCCCTCTTAACCTCCACCTCCATGACTTCCGGTCTCACTCTTCCTTCACACCCAAGAATAAAGATAGGAGCCACCGCATCCCTCGGGATGAGGCACTCCAGTTAACGTTCAGCCGTCTCCAAAGCCGTCACCGTGAAGGTTCCGTCTTCTCGGAGCACAGCATTTGGTACCCTACTCTTCGCAGAACCATTCCTAGCCCATCTATAGACCGGGCCTCAGATGTCTGAGTTTACGGAGGTAGCGAACATCGTCCAAGATTCCATCTTAGCCTTCCTAATCTTTTCGAAATCAATTTTTGTCCCAAATGATGGAGCAGGGCCTTCAAATCGTGGTATATATAATAGAAACATATCAGGTGATGAAAGGTGCCGTGGTGGGGACAGTGAAGGCGTTATTGGTGGAAAGAGTTGACGTGGTAATATTGGTCGCCGTGGTGTAGTCGGTGTTGGCATCATAGGTGGAGCATGCTGAACTGGCGAAATTATACAGTGTCAATCAAGCATCTGTGTCTCCTGGTGGCTCGAATACCCACTATCTTCAGATTGTGTCTACATAATATTAAATTTATTTTATATTGAGTCTAAGTTATAATAATTATATTTAATTAAAACTCACCATTAAAGCATATAAATGACAACTCATATTCAAAAGCGTTGATTTGAGCTAGTTATACTATTATCATCGGACTGGATTTTTTCAAATAAGACATCACAAATTGCACTAACATTTCTCATTTAGATGAGAAGTCATTTCTGAAACACTAAAATATAATAAAATATATTTTAGAATAATGCAAATTTAAAAAGGAATTGCTTTTTTATAAATTACATAAATAAAGTCTCTCCTGACGACTAGGGGAGACATAAAACTAGTATAAGGTCTATGATAAGATGGGATAAAACCAGGGCTTAAATCAAAAAAAATAATACCGTTTACCGTTATATGGATATTAAACGTTATGATCGATTTACCGTTTACCGTTATAGGGATACCAAACGTTATGATCGATTAACCGTTTACCGTTATAAGGATACCAAACGTTATGATCGATTAACCGTTTACCGTTATAGGGATACCAAACGTTTTGATAGATTTAGCGTTTAACGTTATGAAAATGGAGCGTTTAACGTTTAAATGTTATAGAAACTAAATATTCATAACGTTTAAACTTTATGAATAATTTAGAGTTAAACATTATTCAAATTTAACTTAAAAACATTGTTAAAACTTTAAATTGTAGTATTCATTATTATATTTTAATTTTTTTAGAAGCAAACACTAGTCTTGATTCTTGAAAAATAGGGGAAGGTTATAAAATTCTAGTTATATGTTAAAATTTGCTACCTAATTACTTTTTTTGTTACTAGTGAATTCAATTTATATTTTATATTTTTATAATTTACGTACAATGAAATAAATATAAATATTAAATTGCAAAACATACTACATATAAACAGTGTACATAATGACACAACACATCATAAATTCATAGTGATATATAATAAGTATTTGTGATTATAAATTAAAATGTATGATTTAAAATTACCAAACAAAGAATTTTAATAAGATAAAAAAAAATTCTTAAATCTTAAGTAAAGCTAGAGCGCCAGTGGTCACGAAGTTGACTATGACTCACATAGCTATCAGTGTGATTCATAAAAACTAAAAAGTACAAAATAAAAATTGTGTGGTTCTATTGAATCCGATTATGTCATCCAGTGTCCCACTAGGTCCAACTCCAGGAACGCACATGTCTTCTATTTTTAAGAAGGGGAGTAGTATCATTATTCATTATACGTATAATGATCAATTGTATAATTGTATATACTATATACATACATAAATAGATCTTAATATGATCTCCCTACTACCCATTTGAGATAATTATTAACAAAGACCTTGAGGACATCTCCATGAACACAGAAACAAAATATATTAGGCTTGTTTGATTTTAGTTATTTGAAAATTTTACACTTATCAACTTAAAAATGCATACATTATAATTTATATTTTATAATATAAATTTATACATCTAATATAGGCAGGTATTAGGTAAACAGCATTTGGGTACTAATGTACGAGAAAATAAAAATTAGGAAATTAAATTTTTCAACAAATTGTAATTTTAAATTTTTATTGTAAAATTCAATCAATACTATTTCCTCTTATTATTAATATATTTTCAAGTATATCTTTTCCAATTGAACTTCCCTGATCAGATAATATAAACTTTAACCCTGAGAAGCTTCGTTCAACACTCACCTAAACAAAAATAATTAATTTAAAAATTAAAAGATAATACAACATTTGTAGTACAATACTACAATATAATTATTATGTTCGCCACACAGTAAAAAAACTGACTGATACTATATGAATATCTCTAAGTTTTTTTAGAACAAAAACCATTGACATATAAAATAAATTAAATGGTTATAATATCATTTAAACCTGAACCTGATAATGCTAATAAATAATAATTTATAATACTTTAATATTTTAATTAATATAGTATTTAATAACAAATAAGAACAATTAAAAATGTCTTAGCTATGAATTTAACTGTTAATTATATAATATTTAAATAATATAATACTTGTGTGGATGGTACTGCTAAGAGTATTTGTGCCAATTCAAATAATTCTGGCATCTCATCTTTTTTTGCAATCCAAAACTTTACGATATCTTCTTTAAAGTTTAATCTTTCGAATTTAGAAAACTCTTCCAAAAGTCTTTTTAATGTACTACTATTAGAGTCTTGAGAAGAACTTGGCATACAAGAATTTTGATTACATAATATTACATTGGAATTGTTTTGTAGGAAAGTCTCAAAATCATCATTATCATCATCGTCTTCAACATTTGTTTGATCAGTGATATGATTATCTGGTTTTTCAGTTGAAACTAATTCTGAATTCTAAAAAAAAAAACAACAATTTTTTCAAACATTAGTTATCCATTTTAATTTTCTACAAGAATAGGAATAGGTCTAAATAAAGTTATAACTTTTAATTCAATGAACAAAACAAAATAAAGTACATTTCATCAATAATCAAGTCTATCTTTAAATAATTAATTAAAAAATATTATTAAGATAAGTGGCTTCATAGTTCATAGTTAATAACTTTGTTTATTATTTTATTATGGAATTTGCACTAATGTAAAATTGTTTATTTGGGGGGTCTTCACTCTTCAAGGTTTTATATTAATAATGTTTAAGATTTTTTTTTAATGTAATTACAAATTTAAAAACAAGTACAACTAAAAAACTAAGAACTAAGAAGTGAACACTAACTTATAACTTATAAGAACATATAAAATTGTTATAGGTTCCTGTTCTTACTCATAAAATAATAAGTGGATTGAAGATAATAGAGATGTGCTAAAAGTTAAAACAAATTTATGTTGTTTGGTGATTTATACCTCAGTACATGTTAATGATTCTTTTAAATCCCATATTTTCAAAAGGTAGTTAACCGCTTTTTCTTGATTCGGAACAGTTAGTAAACACATAAACCGTGGATCCATGTATACAGCTTTAAAATAAAATACAAAAATACAATATTATGTTTAAATGTAATATATCTACAAAATTTACAATATAGTGGACAGTGGTATTATCTACCTGAAATAAATATATCATTTTCCAACAACTGAACTTCACGTGTTTTCATATTATTTAGAATAGATAATGATACCGTAGAACTAATTTGATTTAATTTATTTTTGGTCTGGATCCAAATCCCATAAAAATCTCCTATAGTTAAATCTCTCTTTTGAAGCATTTTAGTAGCTAAATAAACTGGTTCAAGAGATTTGATCTGTACAAAGTTTGAAATGTAATAACAAAAATGGTAGGTAATCAATATTATAATTATTTATATATTACCAAACATTCAATTTGTTTCCATTCATTATTGTTTAACTTCAAATCATGATTTATCTGTTGATGATCTTCACAAAAAGTTTTGAGTTCAAGTAATCTAAGTAACAATAAATACTTAGAACTCCATCTTGTAATATTATCAAGTATAGCCTGTTTTAAACCATCTTTTTTTAATAATGCAACATACGATTGGGTTCTAAGTGTTTTCACAATCTAAATTTGTATTACAAACAAAAAAAAATCAACTGATTAAGAAAATAATTATTTTAAATGAAAACATTTCAAGTTTTAAATTATTATTTATATAATATATGGTAGTAATAAATAAAGAACCATCTTTTAATCATGTTAAAGGTTCAGTTATATACTAATTAATGCTGTTCTTCATTTGTATTTTATTTGAAAAGAAATACATAGTATAATACAATACTTATAGGCTATAGGCTATAATATATATTTATGTATAAATTGAAAACCCGTTTAAAATTGAATATAATAATACTATTGATTTGATCATGGATATGTTAACCAATTAAAATTCTTATAGGTAATGTACCAATGTTAGTAGATATTACAATAATATTACAAGTTATAACAGCTGGAAATCATAGTTTGATTACCAGTTATGCTTATAACTTATAAATTGTAACTTATAACATAGTTTATATTTTTAAATATAAAATAAATGATAAATCACATACCTTTCGTGCTTTTTTCATGATGTTCTACTGGATTGGATTTAATTTTCGGCATAATTATCAATTAAACAATTTTATTTTATTGCAATAAGATACTGTTTGAACTTTGTACTTTAAATAAGATAATATATGTTAATATAACACAATTTTGGGAAAATAACAAGAATTACACGTTTATCGAGACAACTCACAGTCATACACTCACACGCCAGAGTCTCGGACGTCGGACACATTAACTAACCACAAGGCACAAAGTGATAAAATATAAAATGCGCTTTTATTTAATGAACAATAGTTGATCAAAAACTAAAAATATCTCTTGGGGTAATAAAATATAAATGAGTGGTTTACTATTGAGTGGTTGGATATTATTAGTTTTTATTTTTGTTTATTCTTATCGTAGGGATTTATATTTTTCTCAAAATAGCGACGTTTTCTACACTTATTATTAATAATGAACAAACACTATTATTAACAATAATATTGGTACCATATTATCATTATTATTACTTTTTATAAATACATTACTAAGAATTGAATTATATAAAATGAGCTAAAATAATTTCTTATTAATTATTATTATTATTTATAAAATTATAATACAATGTTTTCTGAGGTATACAGCGTACTTCCTTCAGAATACAGAGTGATTGAAAAAATTAAAATAATCATTTACTCTAATTTATTTTTAGTTATGGTTTCTTATATTGTTTTGGTAATTTTCATAACTGAATCAATGAACCATTCGTTTGTGTGTGACAAGGACAACAATACAATTCATATATTGTAAAATAATTAATTATTGTTAATTTACTACTTGACAGTTGACACTTGCCATGGTATTTTATGATATAATAATATTATATAAGTATTAAATATGTACTCGTATTATACATTTTATACCATGGACTGTAAAGTCGTCGGTTATGTTATGTTAGGCTTAGGATAGAGTCCGATGGCGTTGAACGTGTGTTTGTTAGTTGTTACTATTTACTTGGGCATCATTTTTAAATATTTTCTACTTTTATAAGAAAACCTAAATATAATTGATAATGCGTATTATTTATTTAAAATATTTATTATTGATTGCTATTTTAAACTTCCATACAAATTTAATTAATTTTGATTAGTACCTAATGGCTAATATTAAAATCACTATATTATTATAGTTCTATCAAGCAACAGTTTTACAAAAATAACAAAGTTCTTATTATATTCTATAGATAAAATTTAATATTTTCGTAATTTCCTTTGTTGTCTGACATATTTGTTATGATTCAACTTTCAATCGTTAATCGTTTTTTGTTACATTATTCGATATTAATTTTAATCGTTTATCGTTACTGTTTCGTTATCCGTTATTCATTTCAATCGTTTGTCGTTTACCGATATGTTATCCGTTATCGATTTCAATCGTTTGTCGTTTACCGATTATGTTATCCGTTATCGATTTCAATCGTTTTTTGAATCGTTTAACGTTATTCTCGTAACGTTATAAAAACGTTTTGAAGCCCTGGATAAAACCGGATAAAACGCATTTATCATAGGTACAATAATACAGTATGATAGTTATTATTATTATTATTAAATAATACAATAATATATTATTGTCTACGCCGGGTACGGTACAATAATAGACCGACCCCCAGTCCCCATTGCAAGTTGCAGCTTAACTTGCAACACAGGTTCGGTGTTCTTGCTTGAGGTTGTTGGAGCATCGATGATGTTCAGGGTTGAAGAGCCATTGAACAGTGTTGTTTAGCATAGCAGCTGAACAGGTGAATGGAGCAGCAGTTGAGCAGATTAACGGACAGTTGAGCGGTTGAACGGAGCAGTTGTGCAATTGAACGAGGCAGTTGAGCAGATAAGAAGACCCGAGTGGTGATCGGGATTTTACAATAGGGCAACATGGGTAGTTAACCCTCACAATATTTTTTAAGACATATAACACCCATATAAATAAGCTAAAAATATTTAGCACAAAATAATAACAAAGAGAATCAAATATCACATTAGTGACATTCAGTCTGTGGGATTACGAAAACATATTTACATATTACACAAAAAAAATGTAAAATAATCACAGTTTGATCTTAATTTATACATCGAGCAATGTATGATCCATCACGCCTGTCCCGAGGATGAGCAGCTGGCGAAGACAACGGTAGCAGGCGACATGGAGAATATAAATAAGAAAGTAATGACCATAATATATATACATAACTACAAGGTGTACACGATTTAGGAGCAGCCTTAGCTCTGCGGATCCGTAGGCAAAGAAACTAATTTGACTACAGGTCTAGTGAACACTCTCCCTGCTTGGTGAGCACCTTAGCCATGCGTACGACCTGATCTGTACCTGGATACACCTCTATGATCCTTCCCAGAGGACCAAGAGATCTTAATGATCACTATTGTGCCTACTTCGACATTGGTCCCAGATTCTAACCACCTACCAAGAGCTTGAAGGGTGTTCAGATACTCCCGAGACCGGCGTCATTGAGGTGAATAAAATTGCGAATTATACGTGCGATGAAAGCTTTCAGCTGCATTGGTCGTTCTAAATAATTAAATAAAATAGAAATTAGTAAAAAAGTTTTTATATTAATTTTTAAAATATTGTAAAAACCTTGGATTTGGTGAAGGAATTTCAGCCCAAATATTTGGCGGAAATTGGCAGTGATTTACAATATAGTTGTGTAGAACGTAGTCAGAAAATATAAAACCGTCATCGTTTGGACATATTGATATTAATTCGTGAAATGCATCAACTACTTCTTCTGGGTGAATAAATACCAAACCAAAAAACATTTTCAACCATTTCCCTAGTTCATTACTGTTGTCCATGTATGCTGTTCTAAGAGAAGGTTCGCTAAGAATCTACAAACAAATTATTATATTTTATTTAAAAAAAACAGATAATTTATAAATACAATACTATAATAATATAGTAATAATTATTTCTTACTTTTCTCCACCATGATTGTCCCAAAAATTTAATGAAATCTACATCCAATTATTTTAATATTTCCAAACACGTCTATGATTAATTATAAATTTACTAGGGCCAATTCTTTGTCTCTTTCTGATAAAGTGATAGTTATATTGTTGTTTAAATCCATATTTAAAAAAATAGAAAACTATAAAATAAAACTATTCGCACTCATATGAAATGCACTTTATGTGACACGACTATAGGTGATCGAACACTGATATTATTTCTATAATAATTTTGGAATCGTAGATCATATTATACTATGGATTGTAAAATACAAAATATAGAGATGTTCTTTGTCGATGATAACAATTTACATTTGAAAATACTAGTTAAAGTAATAGTAAAATCATAACCATTACGTAAATAATATAAAGGATAATATACGAAAATGAATGAATTATTATTAGGAGTAGGGGAGACCAGGGCAAAGCGCATAGGTTAACTTTATGTGTTAAAAAATGGTGTTAAAAATATTATTTTAATAACTATTTTTTAACATAATCCTAAAATGACTTCTTAAGTTCATTATTTCTTGCTTCAAAAAATTTAATAAGCACTCAATTAATAAAAAAATTTAAAAATTTAAAAAGTGGAATTTTATTCACTTTGCCCAGATACTAGGGCAAAGTGAAAACATATGGTGGGCAAAGTGGTAAATAATGAGATAGACAAATAATGTATGTTAATCCATTTAATAATTATATATTATAAATGCATACATATTAATGAATTAACTCAAAATAAAAAAACGAAATTTTTAAAAAACAATCTTCAGAATCATAAAGAAAACATAAAATATAAAATTATTCTTAGTAAAATAAAAACAAAATAAAAATAACCTTTTTATATAATAATAAAAACAAAATTAAATTAATAAAACAATTTTTAAATACTGATAGGTATAAGTCACATTGTTTATTTAGGAACTATCATTGGTGTCTTCACAAAAGTCACACACAAAATGTCCTTTCCCTAAGTATGATGTACAATCCTCATGATACCACTTTTCACAAATGTAACACTGTATCCAATTTTCAAATGGTTTTCCTCCAGGTCCACATACATATTTTTCTGAACATATGGGACAAAAATATTGAGTGGAGTCCTCTGATGCTTTTTTTTTAGTTGATTCAAAGTTTAAAGATTTTCTGACTGATTTTCTTGTTGGGCGTTTAGCTACAGTATTTATAATTTTTCTCTCTGCGTTTTTCATTTTTTCCAACTGAATATTTTTCACTGGTGTTGTAGTTAAGACTTCTGCTCTTTGGGTCTTCCTTTTTCTAGATGAAATTTTCATCACATCAATTTTTGGTATAGGTCTAATATCTGTAGGTGAAACTTTGGTACAATTTTTAATTGGTTGTTGTGGTGTTGATGATGTTGTAGCAACCATGGTTTCTAATTGATATGTATCTAATGTATGAACTAAATCAGATTCTAAGTTATTTACTTTTGGTGAAGGTACTTCGTTTACTTCTGATGTAGGGGTGACAACTGAATTTTCAAGTGGTCTGTCAGTCACTGATGCTGGTGCAAATTCTTCATCACCAAAAATTCTAGGATTAAAAGGCCATATACCAGTACGTTTGAATCCACTTACTGCATTATGGGGTGTAGCTCCTTTCAAGTAGGCAGGACTAAAAATTTTTGCTACATCATATTGATTTATAATGCGGCCAGAGTAATTTTTTTGAAAAATATTTATTTCTTGTTCATAAAATCGTTTTATTGGCCCAAACACAGAAACATCCAATGGTTGGATTTTGTGAGTTGTATGTGGAGCAAATGAAACAAATATAATATTATTATCAGTTGCATATTTTAATGCTGGATAGTATTTGTGTGATTCATGATTATCCAATACTAAAATTATTTTTTTATCTGGAGTAGGGCGAACAACTTCAACAAAAAATTTAAGCCATATTAAAAAAATATCACCATTAGTCCACCCACTTGACGAACAATAACCTTTAGAGCCAGGAGGTGCATTATCCATTAATCTTTCTTGCATTCTTTCTCTTGCAAATATAAAAAAAGGAGGTATAAATGAGCCAGCAGCATTACAACAACAAATTACAGTTGTTAACTTTCCCCTCTCAGCACTAGAAATAATACCTACTTGTTTTTTTCCACACACTGAAAGTATTTTGGGAGGTTTGTTAGTAGTAGTGGATATTCCTGTTTCGTCCATGTTATATACTCTAGTAGCATCAATATTATATTTTTGATATTGTTCATCTAGAAGACTAAAAAACCGTTCAACTTGAGGACGATTGAACCCTCTAGCCCGAGCCACAGATGTAGGTTCTG
Organism: Neotoxoptera formosana; assembly: GCA_022818045.1. Lineage (NCBI taxonomy): Eukaryota > Metazoa > Arthropoda > Insecta > Hemiptera > Aphididae > Neotoxoptera > Neotoxoptera formosana. Next base: position 14,679,247 of record CM040630.1, on the reverse strand, counting down.
GAGTCCTAAGCGCAATACTTGGATTTCTTTTTAAAAAACACACTAACCAATCATTTCCAGCTGATTTGTTTTTATCCCAACTATTAGGATATTGTATATTATTTAATTTGGCATATGAATACACAAGATTTTTAAAATCATACCTAGTTAGCCCATAAAACACTGCATCCATTTCTTTTAAGTATTCAACAAGTTCTTTCTCATTTGTAATTGAAAATATAGGTCGAAATCGTCCCAGCTGCTTATCATTTCGGCTCGACTTAAGTCGTCTGTATAATGTACTAAATGGAATACTATACAAAGTTGCAGCAGTTGATATCTTTGTACCATTTCTACATTCATAGATTGCCATATTTAAATTTTCTTCCGACCAACTACCCTGGTTTGTTTTTCTTTTATAATTGGACACCATCTAAATAAAATAAAATATTAAGTATAATATAATGTGTTTGAAACATTTATATGAGTATACGGGCAAAGTGGATATATCCACTTTGCCCGGATTGATTTTTTCTAAAAATACATTTTTTTTTTATTTAGTATACACGATTTAGGAACTCGTGTTTGATAATTATATAAACTTAGTATAATTATGAACATGATAAAATACGTTTACAAAAGTTAATTTACAAACATTAACATAAAAAAGCTTAAATTCTTACCTTGTATTTTTTTAAGAAAACGAACAATTTTCGAATAAACGCTTTTATGGTGATTGTACACTAGAGAGTGATATCAAATCATTATCTCGGCATTGACGATGGACAGTGCTGCCAACTTATAACCTCGGTAATATTTAATCACCGATATTCAAAAAGTTATTAACATTATTCACTTTGCCCAGCTATCCACTTTACCCTAGTCTCCCCTAATTATTGTTATATTTTCCGGTAGGAAAATGAATCTAGTTGAATTTTTAGGTAATCAAAAGTAAAAAATTCCCAATAGTTTTCAACCACATCGGGGAAAACAACAGAAAAATTAAGAAAAAACGGTAACTTTTACGCGAAGCCAATTTTTTACGAAATCTATTTGGGTTTTAAATAAAACACCAACAATTATAACAGTAAATATAAGAAATGTTCACCAGATGTCTTTATAAGTATTTTCTAAACACAATAACATTTTCAAGATATTTTGCCATGTTTTTAAACTCTACCTCAGGAAAGTACTTATTGAAATATTCTATTGGTAATAGAGTCATAAAAGTAGTTGATAATTCTGGAACTGGCGGTGAATTTTCTAAGAAATTACTGACAAATGGTTTATTTGACCATTTCATTTCATTTATTGAATAATATGGTAAGTTATTGAGATGTAATCCGTGGTCAACAACAGGTCTTACTGTTATATGTGGTGGTATTGCAGGTGTACTTGGCCGATCTACTAAAACAATTAAAATGTATAAGGAAACCAAATAAAAATAATTTAATATTTTATATACCATAAATATTGTTATCTGATTGATGTTTAAATACGAAAGCTTGCAATTATTGATAAAGCGCTGTACTAAAGCTGTAATCCTGAGCAATGTCAAACAAAATTTTTTTGTTTTTTTTTTTATTAATATTATTGTTTTGTGAATTAACTTAGTATAATTTAGGTGATTTTGTTTAATTCTGTGCAGCATGTTATGTATTCTTGGATAGAAAAGTCTGTTTCCTGTCTGATCAACATTTTACTGTTGCTGAACAAATAATAATAAAAGAAATGGATAAATTAAGAAAGAAAAATTACTTCTTTTTTATTTATTTATGTGATTTTGATTTTAGACTCAATAAATTTTGGCAAGTCATGATGTGCAAATTGTTGTTTGTATTACTGGATAAACTAGCTGTGGCTAAATATTTATGAGGTCCTTAATTGGTATATTGGTCATGTTATTCAGATAGTTAAATATACATTTGGTCAGTTTTACGTCCGTCACGGGGTCGTGTAGGTATGTTTCATTGTGGTTTTTGTTGCAAATTAAGTTGTGTGTTTCGTTAAGGTCAGTTAATCTGCCTTTTTTATTTAGCTGTCCTATTTGTGTTTGTGATATTATTTGTTTGTTGTGTATGTTAATAAGTTGTAAAAAAAAGTTGCCATCGTTGTGTTTTTCGTAACTTGTAAGGCTTAGAACTGTATGTTTTATGTTGAGTCTTTTTAAAATGTCATAATCAGTATGTCCATTCCAAGTGACTATTATTGGTGTTTTGTCTTTATATTGGCAGTAGTTATTTATAAATGTTTTGTGTAAGTTGTTAGTTTTAGTGATGAAGCTGTCGTTGAGTTCGTTTAATAAGGGTGTGGCTTTGTGTTCCGTATCTTTAAATATTTTTAGTGCTTTTAATGATTATGTTGATTTGGTTTCACTGAATTTCAATAATTGCGTTACCACCTTTTCTTAATAAAAGTGGTGTGCCTCTCATTTTATGGTTGGGGCATCTGTGTGAATGTTGGAGATTGCACCTGATATTAGGACCAGGCTTGTCCTTTCCAAGGTAGTGAATTCAAAATCTATATCTATGATGTTTAATTTGTTCATTTCGAATTTTTGGTTTTTGGTTGTTGTCTTGAGTGGGGATTTTTATTTTTATTAATTTTTTTACTCCTGTAATGTTAATGCTTAATACGATTATGCATATAGTTTTTGATTCTTTGGACCTTGTTTTGTTGATGGTGTCCCAAGAAATATACTTTTTTTTTTTTTAAATGATAGGTTAGGTATAGGTTAGGTATGGGCATGGTTGGTGTTTGTGGTAGTTCTATGAGGTTCTTCTAGGTGTTTGATAGTGAAGCGTTTCAACCCTAAGGGATGGATAAAGTTGATGAGGAGCTGGTATGGGTTGTTGTTGAACAGTGTTGAAGATATAATTATTCTGGTTAGTTATTTGGTGTATTTGTGACTTGTTCATTGTTATATGAATGTGATTTGTGCATGAAGTAGTGTGTCATGCTGGCAAAAACGCCTGCTAGTACTTTGAAGCTGCAGCCAAAGGTTTGATAAAGTATAGACATGTTGATTGTTGTATTTAAGCATATCATAATGATTTTCCATACTACAAATACACCTAGTAAACCAGATATGAAATTGCCAAAGCCTACGAACCAGCCCCACATTTTGTTGAGTTTATCTTCAACTAATTTACTTATTATTTGTTCATCAATGTATGGTTTTAGTTTCAGACCTTGATCGATTGTGTTGTAGCCCATTGTTTGCCTGGCTAGATTGCTTTGGGCTGCGTCAACTTCTTGAGGGAATAGTAGATGTTTCTGTAGAGCATTAATCATGTCATTGGAATATAACCCTGCATTCATTAGATGTTCTGTGCTCTTGAATGTCCATGTCCAAGATGATTGTGGTTTTAAAAGTTGTGGTATTTTTCCAGAGCCTAGTTCATATTATGTGTTCATGTAGTAGTTCATGTGCAGCAGAGCAAGAGATTTCTGGATTGCAGATGCTTTATACTTCTGTAAACCAACCAAATGATCTTAATTATGTCCTATATACTGGCAGAATAAATCAGGATTGTTTGGAAAATGTATTTTGTACTTTCCGCCAACAACAAGGCAATCATTTTAATCCAACTCCCATTCAATTAACCTGGGCTTTTAAAAAAATATTTTGTTCAAACTATTTTCAATCTTCCCCTGGCGCTAATATTGCATTGAGGATTTGGATCAAATACTTTGCTCAGAAATAGCGAGTGATGAATTCTGGATATACTTGAACCAGTAAAAAATCCTTTTGAATTTAAACCATATATATTTCCATCCATTTCTTTGGAAAACGGTATTGGTTAAAAGTTAAGACTTCACTTCAGTAATGTCCCTTTTAGTCATCCTTGTACACTTTTTGACAAATCTTTTTTATTAAATGTATACATTAGGTTCAGAATTTTTACAGCATTATAATGTTTCATTTGTTATTATTACTATTTCATTATTTATTTTTTTAGGTGTTTGAGCATTAAACCTGTAACACCTTGTCAATTATAGTCAGGGATGTATTGGTAAATAATGTTTTGTGTATACGCCATATTTTTTAAAATGTATCTCAAAATTTTTTTTCTCGCTCCGCTCAAAAAAATTTATTTTAATATGATATATAAAACTTTCCAAATTTTACCTAGTTTTAAATACCAACAATTTATTATGTAATATAATAAATGTTTTTAATTTATTTTACTTTGCATTGTAAGGTATTACAGTTCAATCAAACTTGTCTGTATTGGTATTATTAATATTAAAATTTAAAAGTATCATATTCATTGATGTTTCGATTAATCTAAATTGGTAAAAAATATTTGATAAAGTACCTATTGGCTATTTAACATTAATAAATAGATATTATGACTTCTTATATTATTGTAAATATTAAATTGTAATTACCTTTTTAGTCACGGGGTTAAAATAATTAGTTATTGAAGCTGCAGGACGTTTTACTCCTTCGTTACGTATTTCCATTGGAGACATTTTACTTACATACGGACATACGACTAGGGATGTCATATCGAAAGATAGTATCGATACTTGTACTCATTACATTAATCGATTGTTCATATCGATATCGATAATTTTATCGATAACAAATATCGATATGAGTAAATATCGAATGAATTTAATTTTTTCATACAGTGCATTTTTTAAGTATTTTTTCTGTGTCCAAATGGACACCCAGTTAAGACTAGTTGGACACCCAGTTATGAAATAATTCATCCACTGGGTGTCCTGACATCCTGTATCTAAACGATCCAGAAAAAATGTAATAGTTGTTAGTTGGTAATATTATTAGTTACTTATGTGAAATTTAATTCATTTAACTTTATTATCGGAAAAAAAATATAGTTTTCTTGCAAGGCAACACTGGTGGCACTTTAGGTCGTTATCAGACTTTTCAGAGAGTGTCCGTTCTGATTTGAATTTTGAAGTGATTTCAGCTGTTCTGTGATACTATTATCTATCTAATCTGTTTTACTCTTCAATATTTACTATCACATTATAAAGTTTAAAATTTAAATTACGTAGTGTAAAAACTAAAGAGTTTACACGTCGTATTTTTAATGAATATTGAAATTTAAAGATGGAAAAAAAAAATAAATTTACTGTTTTATTTTAACAAAAAATCAAAAACTAATGATAACGAAAGTGGTAGTAATGAGGTAAATTTTTCTTCTTAACATAATATTATGTTTTATGATCAGTATAAAGTATAGAGTAAATAAAGTAATTCATATTAAGATGAATACTTCACAATATATTTTTTACATATACGAGTACTTACTGTAAAAAAGTAAGATACATTTTGAAGTACTTACTGAAATATTTTGACATACCTACTTATCTATGTATCTATTGGAAAAAACAAAATGTAAAACATTATTTATGTTATGCCCAATAATAATTGATGCCTGGGTAATATAATACAATATTATTTTATTAATATTTATTATATGTTTGCATGCAACTATAATATTTATTCACCTAATGGAATATCATATTTTTTGCTATATTGCTTGTTAGATAAATAGATTAAATGCATATTGCTTAATGCTTACATAGACACTAATGCTTTTCACAAAGATGTTGAGCCTGTCAAGTTGACTAAAAAAATATATTTCTTCTTTTCATTATACTGTTCATCATTTATTAAAATAATAATAAATAGGTACATAGTAAATATAACAAAGTTTATTGCAAATTTCAAAATAAATACCTACAACTTTATATACTTATATTTAATTTAAAAAAAATAACAAAAAAATAATAATGTCTCCTTAAAATGACAAGTTAATAATAAAAAACTAATAGATTTTTAAAACCAGTCTTCTTCATTGAAACAACCTAGGAAAAGTAACTTTTCTAGACGTTTTCCTGTTAAACGGTTTCTAGTTTTTGTTATAGTAGCGCCTGCCTTGGAAAATAACCGTTCGCAAGGGACAGAAGTAGCAACCATTGCAAAATGAATTCTTGCTTGCTTCCCAGACAGCAAAAAAATGTTGCTTCAATATTGTATGGACAATTAATTCAAATGATGAAATTGAATGGATATTGTATGCAAGTTGAATGTAAATTTTTTGATATCCATGCAATATACCCGCAATTTTATTTGGCCACATTAAATTGTGTATTTAATATTGAATTTACAATCATGCATTCATATTTTGTACCAATATTAAATGATTATTGAAAATAATCTTGGATGAATATTGATTGAATAATGTTTAATATTCACAAATTATTATAGTAGCATTGCTTCATCAACATATTTACAATGATTAAAATTAACAATTGACCAAATATTGGATTGATATTAAATTTTGTATTCAATATGCATCCAATATTCATTATCATTTTCAAATCTGCAAACTTTATATTATTCATTGATTAATTTATAAAAAGTTTCAATCATTACAAATGTGCTTACATTTTTTGTATAATGCGCCATTATATAATTTAATATACCTACTACCACTAAATATCAAATCCAGGAAAAATAATATACTCTTCAGATTTACCAAAATGTACAAAACATGGCTATCTTTATAGAATTAAATAATAACAATAAAATATTTAAAATAATCAAATGCTAGTTTTATTATTATAATAAGAATAAAATAAAATATAGGTTATCATAAAATACAAAATAAATTTTTTTCCTGTTCATATTAGCACATATATCTGTGTTATAATTATAATAACACATTAAAATATTTTTTTAACTCTCAAATGAAAATATATATAGGTACATTGAGAAAAATAATTATTATTGAACACTTTTATATATGTCTACTAGACATCATCTTCAGGATTTGTTATGATTGTTGCTTTTTTCCTTTTCACCACAAATGGTCGTTGAGCCAAATACTTTTGAACACAATCTTCTATTTCTTTCAGCTGGACATTTTTAAATTTAGTCTCATTGCGGATTGCTTCTATAAAATAATAATAAAAGAATTTAAAATCATTAAAAACAATCATACAAGTATAGCTAGGTACTACACTACCTACTTATAAAATTAATTAAAAAGTTGTTAATTACAAAATATATTCATCAATTACAGTAGTATGTTGTATTTTAAATACCTATATAATAATTTATGTACTACATATTAATATAATAAGCTATAGCTTACAGATTTGTTTAAATATATTATTGTTTACACTAATATTTAATCACAAATTAATACTTGTCTCAGTTAATATGGTACATAGTAGGATAATAGTGATGGATAGTTATGGCACCCATATCTCTTTTTTTAAATTTGATAATTTCTCAATATAATACAATTCTAATCCATAATTGTAAATAAAACTGTAAATACAGCTGATTTTATGTGCGTATTATGAAATTATTGATGTTATTTTAAGGTTGGCCATCTACACTCAAAGAAATTCATACATGAAAACAAAAAAAATATACATTGTTTTAACAATATCTTTGTCACTCCTGAGCCGACAAAATATTTGTTATATCTACATAGTTATAATTGTAAAAAATAAGAGTTAATTAAAAGTAACAAAAACTATTTAAATATAACAATAATTTTGTTATTTTCAGCTTAAAAGTGGTTGTTACTTTAACACAAAAAACTGTTATTTTGAAATGAAAAATTGTTCCTGCTACAAAGAAAATTGTTATTTATAATTATTATTAGTTAATCTTTTTAGTAATATCTTTATTGGTTTAACAAGTATAGTGTTGAAATAAATAAAGATACATATTGTTAATAAGAAAATTATTTGATAAAATAACAATGTAATTTTATCAATACAATATATAATACTTTGTTAAATATAACCTTTCACCAATGCAATAAATTTATGCAAAATCCATAAAATGTTATCCATCTCTCTTACCAAAATTCACATTTACTGCTCTAGATTAAATTAGTTGGTATGTTACTAAACCTAATTAAGTTACTAATACTCATTAAATGTATTAATTATAGGTAAATCAATAAAAGGAATTATATAGGTACGGAACATTTTTATATTGTTCTATTATATAAATAAATTAATAATTTTGAATCAAATATATAAGTAGGTAATTTTTTATTATTAAATATTAACTTTAATTAAATTATGACTACTAAGTAATTATATTTTATACAAATTATAAATAATAATAATGTCAAATAAATTTAATATTATTGTAACAAATTTGAATATATATATAAATAATAGTAATATTATACAAATTTAACATTATTGAAAAAAAATCAGTATGTGAAAATGTTACCAAGTGTAACTAAAAAATAAACAAAATCATTAAAATTATAAATAATGATAATGTCATACAAATTTAACATTATTAACAAAAATCAGAATATGAAAATGTTACAAAATGTAACTTAAAAATAAACAAAATCAATCAAATTATAAATAATGATAATGTCATACAAATTTAATATTATTATAAAAAAATTGAATACATATAAATGATAGTAATATTATACAAATTTAACATTATTGAAAAAAAATCAGAATATGAAAATGTTACAAAATGTAACTTAAAAATAAACAAAATCAATTAAATTATAAATAATGGTAATGTCATACAAATTTAATATGATTATAAAAAACTAGAATACATATATAAATGATAGTAATATTATACAAATTTAACATTATAAAAAAAAATCAGAATATGAAAATGTTACTAAATGTAACTTAAAAATAAACAAAATCAATCAAATATTTTATATACAGTTAGAGTTCAGCTAGAACTAAACTTATCAATGGTTGTGGTTGATCTAATTTATCATGTATATTATAGCTTTTGAATAAACAACCATACCATATAAGACTCAGGAGGATATGACAAG
>CM040630.1:14647478-14670337 GCA_022818045.1 Neotoxoptera formosana | reverse complement strand
ATACAGAGGAAGGTAGGTACCTACTAATATAGTTGGTTTATCATATTCAAAAGATTATTTTATTTAACATTTCATTTTAATATTATGTAAAATAAATCTAGAACGTACAATCGAATCTGAAAGCGAATCTGGTAGTATTTCAGTAACGTATGATGATTCTAGTGATGAATTTTATATTCCACCAACAAAAAATATACAGTCGGAAGACAGTAGTGATGACGATATTGAAAATGATAATGGTAGCTAACACTAAAACTATACCATCCATTTGTAATATATAAATATTAACCAATGTATTAATCCTTTTATGAATAAATAGGCAAAATGAATATTCCCAATATAAGCGTACTTGGTGTACAAAAAAATCAAACACATTTTCTTTTAAATATCTTATAAACATCACTCATTGTTAACGTCCAGACACTTTTAATAATAATAAAAAATATACTGCGATTATTATAATAACCGTGAGAACACGCGATTGATATACATATACACGAACCACACAACCTACGCCTACACAATTCTAACACCATGATTCCTTCGTACAATACAATTCCTAAATCGCAAAACAATGTTACATCAACATACAATAAACATCATACTCGCCACAATATGAAAAAATGCGTAACAGACACACCACTCAACTAATACCATTCCCATCCAACACACACGCAAAGTTGAGCTTACATATGGTCAACAAACGACATTTCGCCACTACAATACAAACAACATCACCAAAACAAAACATGAAAGAAATTCAGAAATACAACAACAACAGCATAGTCTGACAACAAGAATTAACAGAACACCGCAAACATTCATCTTAAATTAACCACGTGTACACACAAACCACGCCAAACACCTGTAGCATTCATTACGCAGGTATACTGGTCACGCGACACAGGTGTACACATATGAGTGCGCACATATACACACTCTCACACACGTGCACATATACACACTCTCACACACGCGCACCTATACACGAGGCGCACACACACAATCAACACTAACGTACTGAAGTCGGTGGGAGCAACACAGTGCATATATAAGACAGCGCACACATCTGACCAGGTGCAGTGATTTTTACACAGTACTCTCGATCCACACGATTCACGTCTCTCTGAACTAAAATTAATTCTTTTTATAATAAGATTTATAATGCTTGCAAAAGGTTAGTTCATATAATTTCTAGTCCAGGCATAATTTTTAATACTATATTTTGTAAAATTGTAAATATAATTTTATAGGTATAGAAGAATTGTTTCCTTGTGAAACACAGTATACATATTTCATTGGATATGCAAAAGAAGGAAACAGTGTTAGTCCAAATAGGGGAAAACTCTATGATAAGTATTGCAACATAAAACGGGATATTCATAAAATATCATTAAAGCCAAAGCTGGCGACTGTTAAAGACATGGGTATAGGTCTCAATGAAAAAGGTTATTAATTATTATAAATAAATAAAATTAAAATTAAGTAATTGTTTACATTTTTAATATATTGAACAAATTCATAGTAGGTAAGGTACTTCAAATAAAATAAAATAAATACATTTTATTATTTAGATTTTAAAGAATCGTTAAATTGGTTAAAGCATAACACAAATCCACATAACCAACTACTTCAATTTTGGAAAGAAACTGCGCCTTATAGACTTAACAAGGAAAGAGATATAAATTGTTTAGCTAAATACCCGGGTTTGTCAAATCCTGTAGGACATTTGTTAGTTAGTACTTATCATTTTTATTTAGCTACCCAATTATCATTTTTTTTTTTTTATTGTGCTATTAAATACCTAAACTATATATTTTAGATTGATATTGATTTTGAAGAATTATATCCTAACAAAGGAATGTCACTTTTTAATAAATTTGATTTCTTCAAGCAAAAATTAAAGATTTATGTACAAAGAAATAAAATTAATTTGGGTGCTCAAGATACTTTTTTAAAAAATCAATTAATGAACCCTAGAATACCAAGCAATAATTTAACTAAACTATTAAATCATATGAATTGATTCCTAATATCTAATTTTTTGTTTTTAAAGGACAAGACGACTTTGCTGCTATAAAAATTATACCACTGTTATTTCAACCAGTAAATGTTGTTATAAAAAATGGGAATAAAAATCTAAAATCAAAGTTTTGGAGGCCTTCAAAAATCGAACAAGCTTCAGCTTTTGTGATCAGCATTTCGGTATATTTATTTATTTAATTTTATTTTGTAACTCACTGATGAATAAAATATTTTATATTTTATTTATAACTGTTGTATATTAATAATGTTTTAGAATGCAAATAAGCTGAAAACAATCCAAAGCAACAAAGTTGAAAAGGCATTTAACTATGGACTAACTGTGCAGCCATACATTGTATTCATTGGCAGTGACGAAGAAAATGATACAGATTGTTTTACAGTGGTAAATGATATACATTATAAATTAGAGAGTCCAGTTAAAGCCTTGGACGTATGCTTCAATTCTTTTCATACATTTAATTTCAAATACCCTCCTGAAGCTGAACAAATTTGGTATTTGATTCAAAATATTTTTTTTGATATAACTGGGCCCAACAAGAAGTTTTTGGCTGTTCAAAGTTTCATGAACGATTTCAATAATTTTAAATAACTCATTTATTCTATTAAATTTTTGTATAACATACTTATTAAGTTTAAATATGCCTAAGTGTTTTTTATGTTTTGAACAATTTCAGGCAGTTAGTCACCTGATGATACATTTAAATATATTTCACATTGTTAATAATATTAAAGAGTTTAAATGTTTAGAGCAGAATTGTTTTAGAAGTTTCAGTAATTTAAATTCTTTTAAGAAACATTTAAATGATCATCCTATAAATTTAATTTGTAATAGTATTGATAAAGTAGTTCATACTTATTGTGAGTTAATACCACCTGCTGTTTCAAACATTTCTCCCAATAGCAATGTTAATATTAATGTAGATCAAAATATTGAATCAGTAGATGATATAAAAAAACAAATTTATCAAAATAGTATTGCTTTAATTTCTAAATGGTATAGTTACTCTGGTTTACCTAGAAAAACAGTTCAAAAATTGATTGATGATTTACAAGAGGTTAATAGTATGATTTTATCTATTTTGAAAGAAAAGATAAATCAAGTGATAAGCGTATATAACGATGATAATATTGGCAATGAGCTATCACAAATTAAAGAGATAATTTTAAATATGGGTTCACCATTTGAGAGTATGCAAACTGAATATTTAAGACTACAGACACTTGATGAACAGGGCCTTTTAGTTCGACCTGAAGAAATATCCATTGGATACAGGCTTAATGATAGATTATGTAATGGTAGAGTAGTATTGGAACCAAAAGCAGTTAAAATAAGTGTAATTCCTCTTAGATTAGTTTTCAAAAAATTCTTAGAACACAGTAATATGTTTGAGATAATACTAAATTATATATCTTATTTGAAAACAACTGAAAGTGAGTTGATATCTAGTTTTCTACAATCACAATTATGGAAGGAGAAATTAAGAATGAATCAGAACAAAATAATTTTACCTTTGTTTTTGTATTTTGATGATTTCGAAGTGAACAACCCTTTAGGTTCTCATGCTGGTTGTCAAAAGCTAGGTGCTGTATATGTTTCATTATCATGTTTGCCACCTGAGTTATCTTCTTTGTTAAACAATATATTTTTAGCCTCTCTATTTAAAAGTGATGATAAAAAGTATTATGGAAATCATAAAATTTTTTATAATCTTATAACAGAACTAAATTATTTAGAAGAGACAGGAATCACCATAAACATAAAGAACATATCACATCAAGTATATTTTTCCTTAGGTTTAATTTTGGGGGATAACCTTGGATTACATTCAATTTTGGGTTTTTCAGAAAACTTTATTGCAAGATACCCTTGTCGTTTTTGTAAATGCAGTAAAACTGAATGTCACTCTCAACTGAAACAAAATGACAACTGTCTAAGAAATTTGAACAATTATAATGTAGATGTAATTGCTAACGATTCTTCTCTTACTGGTATAAAAGAAATGTGTACATGGAATGATGTTCATTCATTTTCTGTGGTTACTAACTTTAGTGTAGACATTATGCACGATTTATTAGAAGGTGTTTTTAAGTATGATTTAGCTCTTATATTAAATCACTTAATATTTTATAGCAAATATTTCTCATTAGACAATTTAAATAATAGAATTGAGACATTTAATTATGGACCAGTTGATATACGAAATAGACCAACATTAATAACAGAAGACAATCTTAAACGACAAAAGACTATAAAAATGACAGCAAGTGAAATGTTATGTTTTAGTAGATACCTTGGGCTAATAATTGGAGATTTAGTTCCTTCAAGTTCACAATCCTGGTCCTTATATTTATTGTTAAAACAAATTTTAGATATAACATTAAGTAAAAGTGTTCGGCAAGGGGATGCAATTTTGCTTAAAACTTTAATTTCTGATCATCATGAGCTATATTTAAAATTATTTAATGTGCACTTGAAACCAAAACACCATCACATGGTCCACTATCCATCTATAATCGAAAAGTCAGGTCCTTTATCTCTTTTTTGGTCAATGCGGTTTGAAGCGAAACATAAGGAACTAAAAGATACTGCTAACTCGATTACCTCTAGGAAAAATATTGTATATACATTGTCACTAAAACAGCAACTTCAGTTGGCATTTAGATTAAGTTCACCAAAAAGTGATGTTTATACCATTCCCATAAAAATAGGAAAAATAATTAAATTACCTCGATTCAAGCTTGAAATGTATAATACTAAAACACAATTTGTATCAATTCCATTTAATTGTATCTCTGAAAAAACTATGTTTGTATCTAAGGTTAATATAAAAGGTACTGAGTACAATAATACAAATATGTCAATCATAGTTAATGTTTCTGATGAAGATAATTTATTGCCTACTTTTGGTTTAATTAAATTAATTTTTATTACTGAAAATAATAAACCATATGCTATTGTAAAATTGTTTATTACAAATTATTTTGATGAACATTATCAAGCCTTTAATGTATCATTTAACAATGTTACAGATTTTTTGTGTGTATCTCTAGAAGATATAGGGAATATTAATCCTACTCATCATGTGGTACTATCTAATGATATGGTTTTTATATCTGTAAAATATTAAATAGGTACCTATATTTTTAAATATACATAAGTTTTTATTATTATACGTATAATATGTTGTTATATTAAGTTTTGGAAAATAAAATGAGTACCTAACTGTAATTATTTTGTGTTATTTTCTTTATTTAACAATAATTGAATAATTAATCCTAAATTTGGTTATAAATTAGTTGTTTCTTGATGTCATAAATATTTTAAAAAAACATACAAATATACTTTCTGTACTTAATACTTATTATCATTAATAACCTAAATATACCTGCTAATAATGTATTTGGTAAAGCAAATTGTATGTAGTGATATAATTTTGTAATGTTTGTGAGAGGGTTGTGGTGACATCTATTTCATCTTTTTACATAAATAACTAATAACAAAAAAAAAATGTATGTTTTATTAAATATGGTGTTGTAAAAATTAATCTCATAGGGTGGATATTATGTCACCCATATCCCCCATGTAATACACTGCTGGGTTCAACTAATTACATAGTAAGTATAACTATATAGTTACAATTAATAATAATGTTGGAGTAACTACACATTCTATGTAGTTACAACTAATAATTATGTTGGAGTAACTACACATTTGATTTAGCTACAACTAATATTAATGTTAGAGTAACTACACATTCTATGTAATTAGAGAGCTCACGCAGAGGTGTTTTAAAGCATTCTCTTGTTGGACCTCTCGAAACAGCTAAGAGTCGAACTCACATTACATTTAAAATCAAATCAAATATAATACCTACATAACACATTTTAATTTCGCATCTTTGCCAATCGGAGCTCACGCAGAGGTGTTTCAAGACATTCTCATGTTGGACCTCTCGAAACAGCTAAGAGTCGAACTTACATTACGTTTAAAATCAAATTAAATACTATACATATATAAAACATTACAAGCTCGTACCTTTGCCAATCGGAGCTCACGCGGAGGTGTTCTAATACATTCTCATGTTGGACCTCTCGAAACAGCTAAGAGTCGAACTTACATTACGTTTAAAATTAAATTAAATACAATACCTACATAATACATTACAAGCTCGTACTCTTGCCAATCGGAGCTCACGCAGAGGTGCTTTAATACATTCTCATGTTGGACCTCTCGATACCGCTAAAAGTCGAACACACTTCATATCTAAAGTTGAGCTAAATCATAATATTGTGCGTGTGCAAACATATACCTACAGCTACCTTGTTAGAACATTAACAGTAGGGACTCCAAAGTATTCTACTTCATCTGAATCCAAGTTAATTACTATAAACGTACCACCTATATAGGCGGCGTCAGGCAAGGATTCACAAAACTATAATACACATCTTAGAGTGAAAATTCAATTATAATAGAATATTGTAGTTAATATTAAGTAATAATAATACGCATCGAACCACGATCATTACAGACATCTTCGTTGCAGAGGAAGTCTCCACATATATACATACGTATAAAAGCACGGGGAATCAAGGTAAGTGATTACATTAATTTCTAACATCAAAAAAAATAGATTTAGACACCCTTTACTAATAATATTTTGTAGCGGAATAAGAATATTATAATCAAACTTCCACCACCCATTCTATTTTTTTATTTCTTTATTTTTTTTTTTATATTTTTATTCTACTACAAATTTTAGCATAACATTTGATCCCCTTTATTATTTTTTTCCATATACTTTTATTCTACTACACATTATATCATTATTCTATACTTATAAGTATTATATAATATTTATTTTGTTTTATGCCCAAGGTTATATTGAGGTAAATTCTGAAAATCTGATCAATACACTAAATCCAGAAAATAGCAATGATAATAATGAAAGTTTTGATATTGAAGGTAAACATGTTAAATAATAGTATTAATTACTTTTTAATTTTTTCTCTACATTAATAATAATATTATTTTAAAATATAATTAACTTCATATAATACGATGATTATGTATAAATAAATGTATACTCAATACTATTTTATACTATACTTGATTTTTTCTTTATCAGCTTAATTTGCTTTTTCTTATACTATGGTATTTTGACATTTTAGTGGTCAATCCCACTAATGAATGTAACGATACAAGTATTATTGAGGATGTAGAACTTGGTCAAATTTGTCAAGAACCAATTGATCCTCATTGCTCTGCTTTAAATTCAAGAGGTGGTGGTAGAAAAAAATTGCCTGAAGGATTGCTGACGAAAAAACGTAAAAAAAATGTAAAAAGTTGGACTAAAAATATCAGAAAAAAATCCAAGATGCAAGGTAAAAGTTATGTAACAACAAAAGGTAAAGTAATTCCTTCAAAAACATTGAAACCTCCTTGTTCATGTAAAAGAAAATGCTTTGAAAAAATTGACACTAATCAAATGTCTATTATTTTTGAGAATTTTTATAAGTTGGAATCAGAAGGACAAAACCAGTTCATATCAAACAATATAGAAGAGTACTCTAAAAAAACTGAACGTATAAAACCAAACTCTGAACCCAGCAGAAGACAATTTTCAAGGAAGTACTTTTTAACTGGAGCTAATAATGTACAAATTGAAGTGTGTCAGGTTATGTTTCTGAACACGTTAAATATAAGCATGAAAAAAGTTAGAGTTGTTATGGCAAAAAAAAAGATAACAGGTGCAGGTATATGTTTGACGGATGGTAGAGGACATCACTCAAATCATCTAAAAACATCTGACGAAAATAAAGATATTATAAGAGATCATATTAAAATGTTTCCATGTAGAAAAAGCCATTACTCTAGAAACAAAACCAATAGAAAATATTTTTTGAATCCAGATCTTTCAATTAGTACAATGTATGGTCTTTATAAAACCCATTGCTCAGAAAATAACTTAAATATTCTTAGTGAATTTATGTATAGAAAAATTTTTGTAGAAGAATTCAATTTGGCTTTTAAAAAACCAAACAATGATACTTGTCAGTTATGTGATAAGTTTGAAACTATTATGAAATGCTCCACTGATAGTGAAGAAATACAAAATACAATTGAAGAAAAAAATGTACACTTACAAATGGCAGAAACGGCTTATGAGGAAAAAAAAAGATAAAGCTATAAGTAAAGTTAACAATGAAGTACTTACCGTCTCATTTGATCTACAAAAATGTTTAGCTACACCACTCTTATCTAGTGGTCTTTCTTTTTATAAGCGACAATTATGGATCTTCAATTTAACCATATATGAGACATATGCCGACAAAAACAATTCATACTGTTATCTGTGGGACGAATCAAAAGCAAAACGTGGTGGTCAAGAAATTGCTTCTTGTATTTATAATTATATTAATAATAAACTTGAGAAATGTCATAGTATTCAAGAGATCATTTTATACAGTGATTGTTGTCCTGGTCAGAACAGAAATATTTACATGGCTGTAATGTTTTTGTACTTAGTTGGTTGTTTAAAAGAAAAAGCAAGAGATCTAGTTATCCATCATAAATTTTTAATACCAGGACATACTCATATGGAAGCTGATACGATTCATGCGGCTATTGAAAAACAAAAAAAAAGAACAATGATAGATATTGAACTACCAAGGGACTGGGCTTTACTCATTAATTCAGTACCAAGAAAGCCTCCTATAAATGTTATACAAATGGAGCAAAATAACTTTTTAAACTTTAATGAGTTAATTGGCAAAGTATTTACACATAAAAAATGTAATACCGATGGTGAAGCTGTGGGGTGGATTAAGATTAGATGGATGAAGTACATGACTTCTAATGTTGGAAATATTTTATATAAACATTCCTTTTTGTGTGATGCAAATAATCCTTTTAAAATATTGGACTTGACGAAAAAAACTAGACGTTCTTGTGAATTAGGTGAACTACATGCTCTACACACAAATCCTCTACCACTTGAAAAAAACAAGTTGAAAGACTTACAGTCTTTATTACCGTTTATTAGTGAATCAAGCCGTTCATTTTATCATACATTAATCAACAACTCAACAACTCACAGCTCTAAATCAAGTGAAGAAGAAAGTGACTAATTTAAAAATATTAAAAAAAGAAATTATTTTTTAAGATTACATATTTACATTTGTTTACAGTTTGTTTTTAATTTTGTTATAATTTATAGTTTGTTTTTATTGTTAAGTTTCAAGGTTGTGATATTGAAACATATTATTCAAGGCTGAATTGTAAGATATCTCATACATTTTTAACCTATAAATGTAATATTTTAGTTAGTATTAATTGAAGAAGAAAGTGACTACCTAATTTAATAATATTAAAAAAAGAAGTTGTTTTTGAAGATTATACATTTGTTTACAGTTTGTTTTTATTATTAAGTATAAAGATTGTGATATTGAAACAAATATTCATGGCTGGTTTATAAGACATCTTA
Source organism: Neotoxoptera formosana (assembly GCA_022818045.1). NCBI lineage: Eukaryota > Metazoa > Arthropoda > Insecta > Hemiptera > Aphididae > Neotoxoptera > Neotoxoptera formosana. The sequence goes on along the minus strand of CM040630.1, from coordinate 14,660,807 downwards.
TAAATTGTTAAGTTTGACAATAATTTTTAACCTGTTAATATAATATTTTAGTGAGTATTAATTTGTTGTATTTATCTTTAAACTAAATAAGCTAATATTATATACAGTTTAAATAAATATAATTAAATTATTAATAAAAATATCAAAACAAAAAATAAAATAATATAATTGTGTTATTAAACCTTAAAAAATAAGTGTAAGGGTGGATATAAATATATTTTCTAGAATTTAATTATTTGTTTTTAGGGCCAATGTCGCATTAATTTTCATAAATACTGATTTTCATAGGGCCGATGTTTATAAAAAACTCTTAAAAATGAATATAAAAAACCAAACACCTAACCATTAGGTAGTATATACTAATATACTTATGATTTCAAAAGGAAAAATTCGTACAATAAAAATTCAAATTTATATAATATTTTATAGTATAAAAAAAACATAATGGTTTGTTTTCCGGAAATGATAAATAGTGAGATTGGCCCTTCTTGACCCAAGGTCCAGAATTATATAATGTGTTATTATGTAGAAACTGATAGAAAAAAAAGTGTTATATGAAAAAGATGATATTATTGTTAATTTTAAACAAAATCCATTTGCTGTTGTTATATTGACTCCTATGATGAAAAGAGCACATCTACTAAGAACATCAAGTGATATTGTCTTTGTGGATAGTACATCAGCATGTGATCCAGAAAATCATACCATAACATTTCTATTAGCACCTTGTGCTGCAGGAGCTGTACCATTAGGCATTATAATCACTCAGGGTAATTATTAATTTAACTTCATATTGCATATACAAATGCAGTTTAAAATTAATTTAATAGTTATTGAAAAGGTAGTTAAATGAAATTTATTAAAACATGCATATTATAATATGATATTGAAACAAACCAATTTCAATGTTTAAATAAATTATAAAACAATTTATACTGATGAAATGTTTAATTTAATTAATTTTTAAACACATTTTTTAGTATACAAACGGGTACTTAAATTTAAATCATTGATTTTCGTAGGTCAAAGTTATGATGCATATAATAATGGATTCAATTTATTGAAAGAAGCTCTTCCGGAAAATAAAAGTTTTGGTTCTTGTGGATATCCTAAAATATTTATGACTGATAATTCTTCTGCTGAAATTAATGCTCTTCATAATAATTGGCCAAACAGTAGACATTTATTGTGCATATTTCATGTGCTTCAAGCAATTTGGCGTTGGTTATGGGAAGCAAAAAATAATATACCAAAAGAAAGCAGACAAATTTTGATGAAGAAATTCCAAATTACTTTATATGCTAATACTATTGAAAAAGCAGAACAAGCATATCTAGACACAACAAATTCCAACTATGCAAATTGGAATAAATATATTAGCACATACTGGGAATTTCGATCAAAATGGTGTCTTGCGTGGAGGGATGCAACTGTCAATGGTCATCAAACAAATAACTTTTCTGAAATAACTGTTAGGATTTTCAAGGATATAGTTTTATTGAGAGTTAAGGCATATAATGCAATTGCATTAATTGATTTCGCTTGTACAGTTTTGGAAGAATATTACTGTCGCAGATTCAGAGAATTTGCAAACTCCAGAAATTGTAAGGCTAGACTTTTTCTTCAGTCACAATCAAAAAAAGCCAGTACAATTAAACCTGAAAATGTAATCCAAATTTCAGATATTGAGTATAAAGTTGTAACTTCTGATGATAAAACTTATGACATAAATACAAGTGTAGGAATTTGCTCATGTGATAAGGGACAATTTGGTTCATTTTGTGCTCACCAATGTGCTGTTTATTCATATTATGATGTTGTATCGAAAAATTTCCCTCCAGTCACACCAGAAGATAAACATACCATTTCGGTTCTTGCCCAAGGTGATAAATCTCTACCAATTTCATTCTTTGAATCTTTTTTACCAAATTCTTCCACTTCTAATAACTATACAGAGTCGAATATTGAAATCCAATCTGAAACTGTGAAAGAACTATTACCAGTAATAAAAAAATGTGATGTACCTGAAACATCACAAACAGATGAAAGTGTATCAATGAAAAATATTATTTCTTTAATGACAAATTTAGATGAGAAATATAATTCTTCTACGTCGGGTTTAAAGATGATTGAATGTCGTTTAAAAAAATTTACATCAGAAGGAATGTGGGAATCATTCTTACACACTGCTGGAGGGGCATCTGTACCACTTCGTAGAAGATCTGGAACTACAATTAAAGTTCAACCTACCACAATTGCTAGGCGTTCATTAACATTAACAAGAGGTAGTAAACGTTTTCCAGTTGGGCGGCCAGCAAAACAGGAAAAATTAATAAATAAAAGAAAGAGAAATCTAGGACACAATATTAAAAATAACCTCCCAAATGCAAAGTCACATGGACGTGGACATTAATATAATTAAGATACAAATTATCTACTTTAATGTTTTTTTATTTACTTAAACTATTAAAATGAAATATTTTCTCAGTGAAAATTATTAATTGTAATATTGTACATTAAGTAAAATTAAATTCAGAACAGTTTCAGTTACAAATTATGATATATAACAGTACTAACTACTAATGACTAATAGTAATAGTTTTTATGTACTAACCTTATACATTTTTTATAATAATTACCATCACTATCAAATTTATTAATTTTTGTAGGATAGTTTTTTTGTATTTTATATTTTCCATATTATCTTAAAAATTAGTAGTAGACAATTTAATTTTAAAAATAAATGTACAAAGTATTATGAACTAATATAATATATATAATAATAATAATATAAAAAAGTGTAACTACTAAGTACTAATATTATTAAGTACTAATATTTATTCGAGTATTTATTGATATAGTATCTATTGCTATGACTATTGTCTATTACTTATTAGTAATAGGCTAATAGCCAATAGCCAATAGGTAGATACACCAACCACTATACACAGGTACACTTACGAACACAAAATTTTGGTTCCTGCTGGAATGGAGCTTCTTGCTATCCAGTGAGTATTTGTTAAAGAACCATATTCATTCACCCACTGCTTAATATCATCTACAGAGTTTAAATTACTTCGAATTTCTATAAAATTTAATTTTTCCTCTTTTATTTTATTGGTAAATGATTTAGGATACATTTTTATCTTAGCACTATACTCAGTATACTCTATACTATAGACTCTATAGTTTTAAAGTTGTAGGTGATGTCTATTTTTCTATTTTGTATTTTATTTATTGATTAATTAATGATATGATATGATATGATATGATATGATATGAGATAAAGATAAAAACGGCGGGTGATTTAAATCCAGCCAATCAGGGCTGGTTGTGAAACAATGTATGGTATGGTAATATGCTTACCGGTGGTGTTGGTAATATAGTAAAAGTCATAAATGACTTAAATTCTGACAAAAACACTCCTATTCATTTAGGTAAAGGTTTATACCTATCACCCCATAAGAGGAGTTCTTATAAAATTGTAAAAGGAAAAGGATTATACCTGAAACCATACAAGGGCGGATCAGTTAAGAAACATAGCAAGTCAAAAAACTAATTGATACGTTACCCAATAGAGCGCTATACGATTATGAGGTTATAAAATATGCAATCAAGTTAAAAATACCTAAGTTCATTGGAGTATTTTCTAGAGACAAGTTACCTCTACGACCAAAACATACAGAGTCGGCCATAGTTAATTTGGATAAGGAAAGTAGTATAGGCACACATTGGGTAGCGTACAGAAAAGTTGGAAAACAAGTAAAATATTATGATAGTTTTGGTAATGTAACACCACCTATAGAATTACAGAAATATTTAATCGACTGTAATATTGAATATAACTACAATAGACATCAAAAATACAATACAACAAACTGCGGACATTTGTGTCTACAATTTTTATCATGTATACCATAACATTGAATGGTAATTCATCTGAATTGTCTTGCGACTTTTTTCTACCAATAGAAGTCAGCAAAAATGCCAAGATTTGTCTATAGGGTTTTTAAACGAATAATTCTATTCCTAATATAAATGAAAAATGTAATAAAATAGGCTTTATATATTATTTGGATAACAAAATAGAAAAAACCCGTATCATTTACTCAATACCTACGGGTTCGTATGAGTTGAACGAAATCGAGGAAGTAATAAAAAATAAGTTACATAACTCCACGATTTCGTTTGAGTTGAAGCCAAATCATAACACATTAAAATGTGAAATAAAAAGTAACGTATCTATAGATTTATCCATGCCTAATAATATAGGCGAGTTATTGGGATTTAAAAGTCGAATATATGATGCTAATGTTAAAAATGAGTCAGATACGTTGGTAAATATCACCAAAACATGGGCTCATTCAACAACGGAAAGCAGTGCCATACGATACACGAGTTTTATCCAAATGTGCCTCCAGGTTATAAAGTAATAGAGATACCGACACATTTGGTATTTTATCCTATCAATTGTACATCTATAACACATGCAGAAATAATTTTGAAAAATCAGAACAACGAGTTAATTGATCTACGTGGGGAGCCAGTATCGATACGATTATTAATTCAAGACTTGTGAAATGGGTTTGCAATTTTATAATATAAATAAGACTACATATGTAAAACCAGTTAGTCGTGCTGACAACATTAACAAGACAACAACTCTGATGAAAAAAAAAAAAAATCAATTCATCCTAAGAATAAGTTAACAGCCGACAATTTGAGTTTTCTACGCTCGTTAAACGCCATATAATATGGACGATACGTATTTAGATGTGACGGGCGGGTACGTGAATGATTGTAAAATAACCCAAATTGACTATCATTCTTTTTTACCATATTCAACGACTACACTCTCTAATAATGATGAAGTGCGTATTGCTTTAAATAACACAGAGTGTTATACTCTACCGTGTGAAAGTTATATTTACATCGAAGGAACAATAACCAAACCTGCGGAAATAACCGATGAAATTCGGTTTATAAACAATGGACTTGCATTTCTTTTCTCCGAAATGAAATATGAATTAAACGGTATTCAAATTCAGAAACTGGTCAACCCCGGTATAACGACAACATTAAAAGGATATTGCTCGTATAATAAATCAGATATTATATCACACTTTAACGCTGCTTGGGATAATGATAGAAAAAAAAATGTTAATAAAGATTTTATTGAAGACGATGCGTTTATTAGATGTATTAACCTTAAAGATTTGTTTGGGTTTTTGCGAAGATTATAAGCGTATTTTAATAAATTCTAACCAGCAACTTATTTTAAATCGAGCATCGCTAGATATAAATGCGATTTAGCAGTTCGATAATACTGATAAAGCTGTTGTAGACGCTCCTAAACTAAAAGACGTTAAAATAAATATCACGAAAATATTATGGAGAATGCCCATAGTTTAAGTCAGTGATAAAGAAAAAATAAAACTACTGAAAGTAATAAACAGCCATAAACCTCTAATATGCGCGTTTAGATCGTGGGAGTTGTGTGAATATCCATTTTGACCTCAAAACACATCGCACTCGTGGAAAGTAAAAACTTCGAACAAATTAGAAAAACCACGATATGTTATAATCGGATTTCAAACTGATAGGAGAAATAGTGCAAGTAAACCAATGTCGTACTTCGACCATTGTAATATTAAAAACTTGAAGGTTTATTTAAACTCTGAAGTATTCCCCTATGAAGATTTTCAAAGCGACTTCACTAAGAACAAAATGGCTACATTATACCGCGCATATGCAGAGTTCCAAAAATCTTACTACGGCCATGACAAAGTTACACCTTTATTGAATAGATCAGATTTCAAAAATATTTCACCTATTATAGTTGTCGACATGAGTAGACAAAACGATAACGTGAAAACGCCAACTGTAGACCTAAGGATTGAAATTGAGACCGATGTGCCGTTTCCAGCTTCAACTTCAGCATATTGCTTAATATTACATGACCAAATTATAACTTATAATCCATTTAATGGAGATGTAAGAATGTTCTAAATATGTATTGTAAAAAACTTAATATTATTTAAATAAATGAAAATACTTTTTTTAATATCATGACTTTTATTTTTATATTTTTTTACAAACTATTATTCTTTACAAATATTAAAATAGCCTTCTCTTTACTTTACGTAATGGTGCAGGGCATACTGCATATGTTGGATGAGATTGTGACGGTGTTTGAAATCGATCGAAAAAATCCGGCCCGTCGTTTACATCGAATGACTGGGGACTTTGAGGTTCAGTAGATAACCGATAAATTCCGCTTACATCCCTCGACTGGAAATATATATTTATTTAGTTAACTATTTATTTAAAATATATATATATATATATATATGTATAATTTACCTCATCAGATAAAAATGGATCTTTGGATTGGTTATGTACTGAAATCGGTGGACGTTCATCTTGATCATCTTGCATACCGATTGTTGGTGAATATCTTGGTGACATCGGAGAAACAATAGTAAAATCAGTTAACTAAAAATAATAAATATATTAAATATTTTTTATACACGAAAAAAAAAATATATGTATGTTTTACCTCTTTTTGTGCACGACGATCCATCCATAGTTCAGCTAATTGGGTGACTGCATATAGTTTGAGTTGATATCCTAGGTTCGGTCTTGTTGTTCCGGTCTGATCGACTTGTACGTTTTTAATATAAATTTCCATTTCTTCAATATTTTTGGGGGGTAATTTCTCCTGAGTTAATTTTTCATCCAAGTATTTACCATAATCCTCAACTTGCTTAAAAATTAAAGGACGAATATAATCTTCTTTTTCAACAAGAGTTTCATGAATAGGATGCTCTAAATATTGCAACTGAATAAGTTCTTCCCGACTCAATAACACTCGACAACACTTTGTAAAATATTCGAAGACGAAGCGAGAGCAGAATATGTGCACTAGAGTTTAAGACTGGAAACACACTGAACGATCGTTGGCTCTCGAAGAGTCATGAGACTCTCAAATTGAGGGGTGGGGGTTGAACTGGTGAAATTTTCTAACAATTCTTGTTTGAGAACGTGCAGAGTATAAAGGATTATGGAGTATACATGTTTGATCTTGCACCTGTTTGATCTTGCACCTGTTCAATCTTGCACCTGCTTGCAAATATGTTGGGGACAAAGGATTTTCGGTACAAACGTGGGGAGGGGTTGAATTTTAATACTGCAGGTGGAATTTTTCCAAAATGTTTTTCAACCCCACCTGCTTGAAAATGTGTGGGGGACAAAGGATTTTCGATACAAACGGGGAGGGGGGTGAATTGTAATCCTGCAGGTGGAATTTTCCAAAATGTTTTTCAACCCCTATTCAAGCTCAGATTATTTCTGCACCTGTCGTAGCAAGCAACGGTTGGCTTTTATAAATGTATAACAAATAAATACGTGTTGCTCGGTATGGCGTGCATTGCCCGAAAAAATATATGTTGGTTATGTTGCTAGTCGGACAGCGGAAGTGGAAGAGGTGGGAAAAAATATATGTTTGCTACGTTGCGGGCCGGGCGGCGGAGGCGGAGGCGGTCCCAGGATCGGCAAATATATACTACTAAAGGGCTCATCAGTGTTGACCTAAAATTTAATATGAAATATCTTCTGTACAATAAATATACAATAATTGAAAATATACAATATTTTTTTCAAAAGTTAAGTTATTCTTACTTATTTTTATTTATAATTTATAAAAAAATGTATATTAGTTGATATAAATACATATTTATTAATTACGTTATACATTGGATCATCGGTATTTAATAAAAAGGATTCTTCTTTTTAATGTTGGCTAAAAAAATTATGTTTAAAATAGTACAAACTAAATAGCTCATTAAAATAATAATTTAGGTATTTAAAACATTTTACAACATTTAAAAAAATTGAAGTGGTAACTTCTTTTATATAGAAAGAAGCTATTAAAAAGGAAACTGTTTTTGTTTGACTATAGTTTATGCAATAATAAACATTTTTATATTTTGGATGTAGGTACACTAATATAAAAAATTAAAAAACATTTAAATATAATTACATTTATTATACATTTCAGTTTATTAGTGGAACAAACCATTACTCTAAGTCTAAGATAAAGACATAATAAAAACAAAATACATTATTTAAAAAGTCTAAGTATGAATAACAACTTAAATATTACTAATATAAGGTAATAAGCCAGTTCCTAAGGCTTTTAAAATATTGAAAAATTTAATAAATCCCTAGTGGTTAACTTGATTACTAGTTACATAATTAGTTATAAATATACAAAATAAAAGAGAGTTATTATAACATATATACATTATACAAATAATAATAATAATAAGAACAAACTATTAACTATAATCAGGGGTGTATTGGAGCGTATACGGGAGTATACGACGTGTACTCATAACAATATTTACAAAGAAATGCGTATACTTGAAAAAAATATGTATTTTATAAGTATACGGTGAGTAAATGTTGAGTATACGGTGTGTATACGGTGAATGGTGGTAAATGGAAAAGGGTATATTATTTTATTAATTGTTTTTGCAGATTTAATTTTGGATTTTTAAATTCTATTGTGTAAAAATAAAAATAATATTTAAAGATTGAATATCACTTATCAGTCATCAGGTCGCATACGGTATACTCGTATAACCAAAGACCGTGGTATAATCGAGTACAATATAATATTGTTACGGCTGTTGTTGATAGTACTATTTATATTCTACGACCGGTGGGGTAAGCGTTGCCTGTGGCCGAACAGCGAACGATCGAGAACTATTATACAATGTTATCATAAACAAGCTACAAATAGGATATAGTGCTGAATAATGTGTACAGTGTACACAGAATATCTGTATGAATTGTTATCATTTAAAATAATTTAATATTTATCACTGTGTGTCTATGTACGTACAACTGTATGTCTGTATGTCGTATGTAGGGACGTTGCGATACTATCGATATGAATAAGTATCGATACTTTTCTTTCGATATTTGAGTATTATTTATTCGATATTTACTCAGTATCGGTGGAAAATACTTGTATCGAATCGGCTTTTTCTAAAATAAAATTAATGGGTAAATAAATCTAAAAATCACTGCCAGCTGAGATAGTGAGATTCCTTTCCATGCTAAAATGAGCAATAATTGTACGTGCGCAGCCCATAACGAAAATGCGTCTCAATGCAATCATACCTATATATTTTTAGATTTATATTATGTCATATTATTATGTGATTCGTAAGGCCTACGGGTTTTCCATGATATTGTATATGTAAATATGTTATCATTGATCATTGTTATTAATTTTTGAACTCAACACTTTTTCTGGCTTCTGCCGAACGTCATGAACTCATAGATGCATAACACTCTTAAACTCATAAGTTCGTTAGTTCGTAACAATATTGTAATCTGTAGAGCATTGACTGACGACCGTACCTGCTGGGTGCTACAGTGTACTAATATTTAACTAACCATCAGGTAAGTTATAATTAGTAATTATTTATCTTACTATTTAAAACTTAATTTTATACTTTTATACTCATTATTTTATATATTGCTTAGTTATCATTTAATAAATAAAGTAAAAAAATCTTTTTTACAGTATTCAGTATGTCACCACCTAGGAGTAAAGCGTGGAATTGCTTCAAAAAGAAAAATGGTTCAGAAGCAATTTGTAAAGTTTGCTCGAATAATGTTAAATACTCAGGAAATACGTCCAATCTTTTTAAACATCTAAAGAAACATTCTAATCTACCATTAACAGCTACAACTGTAGATAATGTGACTGTTGAAATCGATTCATCACAGGCAATACTTAATCGCCATCTATCTGAACCGATTGAACCTTCAACATCAAAATCCAGGTTAGTTATAAAGATGAATACTTGAGGACCATATAACATACTACATAATTGTAAATATTTATGTTATTTATTATAGTGATACTTCTACTAATTTATCGAGTGAGATCGCATCAAGTCATACACTTGAGGTACCTATTTTAAAATTTTAAACACACTACAAAAACTAATTCAATTTTAAAACAGTAGCTAGAGTACTTATACATTATTACTTTTGTTTATTTATTTAGGAAGAAATGGTTGATTCTCCTTTACCAGCCAGACTTGTAATAAAACGACCAATAGTGGAATCATTTAATAGAGCCAAGGTAAATTAAAAAAAAGAATAATTACTAATAATATTGTTATTAATGAATAGTTTTATATTGTTAGTATCTTAAATTATTAAATGTATGATAATAAATAATATGTCGTTGGCCATAATTTATGGAAAATTAGTTTTACAAAAGGATTAGGCTCTTTGCAATGAGGTAGACCATTTGCAAACTACTTATTATTCTCCAAATGACCTGCTGTTTTTTAAGCTTATTGGGTACACACTAACAGAAGTTTGGCCTTTTAAGAACTACAATTATTGAATTATTATTATTCAGTAATAACCGTCTTACTTATTTTACCCTTAAAGGTAATATATTACTTGTACAATAAAAAGATTAATAGAATTATTATAACATGTAAACTGAACAAGTATTGTACCTATTGTATTTATTTTGTGAAGTTTAGATTATTTTAAAATGTTTGACTATTTTAACTAAAATACATTAAATATTACATTAAATTAAAATATTTACTTATTGTTACATGTGGTTTTTTTCGTCAAATTTTGAGCTACATAGTATATTATTTTTCTGACAAGTGCATCTATTTGTTTTCCACAATATAAATATAAGAAGTACCTTACTTATTCTATTTACATGTTAAAATAATACTATTGTTCTTTTTTTGTAGGATTTATAAATTATCCTTAAAATAAAATTGTTATAACTATATAATAATAATTGTAGTTCTTAAAAGATCTACCTAATGTTAGCCTGTATTCAATAAGCCTGAAAAACAGCTGACTCTTTGGAAAAATAATAAGTAGTTCGCAAGTGGGCTTCCACATTGCAAAGAGGCTAGTGTATTTTGCAAAAAGACTAATTTTCTATAAGGCCTATGACATATATACTCTAAATAAATTGATTAAAACAATTCTAATACTAACCCTAAATACTTACTAAATGCAAATTTATCACAAAAAAAATTTTGTTGAATTAAATGTTTTTAGGAAATAAGTAAATAGAAATCGATTTTATTTTTTTAGAAGGAGGGTATCATCATTCAAAGATTACAATGAGTTTGTTGTATTTTATTTGTAAGGACAAACGACCATTTCACGTAATAGATGGAAAAGGATTCCAACATCTCCTTAAAGTGTTATCTCCATCATACAAGATTCCTTGCGCTACAACATTAAAACAACTTTTGGACAATAAGTATGATGTGATGAAGCAATCTCTCAAAGTAAGACTATCAGTTGTTTTGCATGTATCATTAACATTCGATGTATGGACCGAAACCATGGCAGAAAAGAGTTTTTTAGGAATAACTATTCATTTTTTGGAGAAAACTCTTTTGAATTCATTTTGTCTATCGGTTATTGAGTTAAAAGAATAACACACAGGTGATTACATTTCAAAAATACTTCAAACATTAGAAGACTGGGAAATAGAGAAGGATAATGTTGTAACCATAGTAACAGACAATGGTTCCAATATGATCTCAGCAGTAAACAAGACTTTTAAAAAAATCGATGGTAAAAATCGACACATACCATGTTTTGCACATACGATTAACTTAGTGGTAGAAGTAGCAGTTAATCATTCAAGTGTGAATAATTTGATATCTATGGTACGTGAAATAGTCAAGTGGGCGAAGAGAAGTGTAAAAAATAGTGATTGTTTAAGAAAGTCTCAAATGGACACGGGAATACCAGAAGGTTCTGTTATAAAATTAATACTCGATGTTAAGACACGTTGGAATTCAACTTTCTATATGATTGAGAGGTTTCTTAAAATTGTAGATTTGATTAGTCCTATGTTGTTAAGAGATTGTTCTGGACCTAGCATGTTGTCTGCTTATGATATCGAAGCTTTTCAACAATTAGTTAGACTCTTGAAACCGTTAGAACATGTATCAAAAGAGTCTTCAGGTGAAAAGTATGTGACCATTTCAAAAATTATACCAATGATAAATTGTCTTGTCGCACAATTAAATACTATTAAACCAAGTACTGATAGTATATCTGATGTACAAGTAACTTTGCTACGAGAAATTAATAAACGTTTTGGATCAATTGAGTTGGTCACTCCAATTGCAATTTCTACTCTACTAGACCCTAGATTTAAAAATTTACATTTTCATGATGCAAATGCGTGCTCAAAAGCAATGTCAACTCTAAGAAAAATGATGAATAATGATGTAGTTGATACTACAACAACCGATACATTGAGAGAATGTGACGTTCCTACAACGGAAACATATAATTTTTGGAATCACCAAGAGTCATTAGCACTTGGTCAAAAAACCAATAGACCTAATTATGATGGAATTATAAATGATGAGCTATCACTTTATTTAACTAATCCAGTGGTTCCATTGATAACCAATCCCTTGGAAAAATGGGAAGAACTAAAGAATATTTTTCCTTTACTATATAACCCAGACAGCAATTCTGCAATGTCATTATTAAATGGATATTGGGTGCCCATTGATAAATTAACATTGACAATTTAAGATTAAATAGACATTGTATCATTATTTAATTTTCAAATTGAATATGTTTATGTTCTGGTAATATTGTCTTCATATTGATTATTGAATGTTGAATTTTAAGTATCAGTTCAATACTGCATATACATTGGTTTTCATTGAAATCTGAACATTACATTTTTAATTAGTATTCAATAATATTACAATGTTTGAAATACAATAATAGTTTAATGTTGTTTGAGCAATATTGTATTCATTTTTCTACTGATTTCATTTTCAATCAGTAGAAAAATGAATACAATATTGCTCAAACAACATTAAACTATAAATGAAATATTGGATTTCTAATGGCTATTCAATAATATTATAATATTGAACATATACAACAATTAATACATTTTGTCAAAGAAATAATATTTTGTTTACATTTCTAAAATATATTGATTTGAAATCAAACATTATCAATTTCATGCAAAATTGTATTGCAATAATGTTTCTTGGATAATTTTATATAATATTATATAATAATATAATAAATAATATAATAACACGTATGATGTAATATATAATATACACAATTATTCTTTTATATATAATATATATATTATATAATTATGTATATTTATAATATTTGACTACAATGTATTAATAAAATTAATTAATTACCAGCTAGTCCATTATACCATATTATACAATAAAACTTCGATTTTAAATTTACTTA
>CM040630.1:14625022-14647378 GCA_022818045.1 Neotoxoptera formosana | reverse complement strand
GAACCATTGGCATAATCCTGTTGCTTAAAACCATGTTTCAAGGACAATACATTTTCATGGTACTTAGATGATTCAATAATTCCCAAACCATTATTAAAATATTCAATAAATGTACTCTTCAGATTATTGTCAGCTGGTAAAAATCTTAATGTCTCGGCAGTCTGTAGTGTATGTCCATGATTTGAATGTATTTTAATAGAAGCCAATAAACCTTCCTAATCATATAAATATATAGGTTCATACTAAAGATTATTATCTCCAAATATACTTTTTTCTTTTATATAAGCAAATATTTGTAATTATTATTATTATTTTTAACTATTTATTTATTTATTTCTCAGAAACAAGAATACCTATATTCCCTATAATACCTATTACCTATTTAATACCTACAATGTTAGTCCTACATTATATATAGAATATTAAATGATTGATTCGTAAAAAAGGTTTCAATACTCCTTAATTTCAAAAAGTACCTATTTACCTATTTAAGTATTTTACAAGTTTGTCAATTCTTCCTATAAATTATCCTACTTGTCCACCCTGCCACAAAGATATCTGCAGATTGTTAATACAAAAATAACAATAATTTATTTTGCTATAACAATCCTAAATAATTATATTTATTTTTAATAATCTTGAGGTCTTACCTTAACATAAACATCTGTTTTTTTTGTCCATGGTGTACTAAGTTTTATACTACACAATATATAGGCTGGGCACATAGCATTTTTTGAGTTTCCTTTCTTATTGTCTTCTTTAGAAACCTTTTGGGAACTATTATGATGACAAACATACTTTTTTCTATAATGAGTATTATTATTATTAAAAATTTAAATTATCATTTATTATTCTCTAAACTAGTTAAATAATAATAAGTTAAATATATTATTTGATTTTAAAGTAACATGTTACCATTAACCATAAATAAAGTAAGTAATTTAATAATGTTATGATTAGAGCAAGGACTTTCATGCATTCACACATTTTTCTAGTTAACTTTTTAGTATGTTGAGTAAGTACACAACACATTTCACAATGTTTGTGACCAAAGGCTCAAAATTTTTAGTGCATATTTTTGCATATTTTGAAATTTTTGGGTTTAAAGTACATATTTTTTGATGCAAAAGTGCATGTTTTTAAATGCATATTTAATGATTTTTTAGTGCATGAAAGTCCTTGCTCTAACTTATGATACATCAACATTCAACAGTGGTTAAAGTGTAAAAATTTGAAAATCCCCCCTTTAGGTCAATAAATTAAAAAAAATTGCAAGTGTTACAGTCGTTCCAGACCATTATTATTTAAATCATAAAAATACCTATTTTTGTTTTTATTTAACTAGATATTATTTGAAAAGGAAAAGAGTTTTTACAATATTTTGCCATTTGCAAAATACCTTATTGTTAAAAAATAAAAAGATACAACTGACTGAAAGGATAGAAACTAGAGGTAATAACATATTGGAAATCTTGGCTCTATCATTATCAATACTGATACAATTTTAATTTTCTTTCCAAAAATATTATGTCAAATCAGTACCTATTTATATTTCATAATTAATTTTATATAATAATAAACCAAATACATAAAATATTACAACTTCAAACAATGCAAGTATATCATCTTTAGTGTATAGCCTATAAACTATAATCATATATTAATAGGTACCCAACTATTAGAGGTACCTCAATTTCTTTATACAACCATACATTATAAATTATAATATAATATAAAATATTGTTCCATGATATAATAATATATTTTTAATTGTTTTCATTATATAAAAATATGTAAACATATTATAATATTATTTTTCTTTATTGTAATACACCTAACTGAATTTATATATAATTGAACCATTGCAATTAAAACTACATGGGATGCAAATCTGTAACTTTATATAAAAGCCAGAGAACTCTGTTTAACAACAATAAACAAATTATTGGAGCTTCAATATAATACATTCATATAGGTAGGTACATATAATTATGTAATTTCAACTTTTTTTTAACAAAAAAATCCAATATTTAGATTAGTTAGGTATAGGTAATTAACAAAATTGATGTCGTTCTTGCTATGACTATTGTCTATTACTTATTAGTAATAGGCTAATAGCCAATAGCCAATAGGTAGATACCACTATACACAGGTACACTTACGAACACAAAATTTTGGTTCCTGCTGGAATGGAGCTTCTTGCTATCCAGTGAGTATTTGTTAAAGAACCATATTCATTCACCCACTGCTTAATATCATCTACAGAGTTTAAATTACTTCGAATTTCTATAAAATTTAATTTTTCCTCTTTTATTTTATTAGTAAATGATTTAGGATACATTTTTATCTTAGCACTATACTCAGTATACTCTATACTATAGACTCTATAGTTTTAAAGTTGTAGGTGATGTCTATTTTTCTATTTTGTATTTTATTTATTGATTAATTAATGATATAATATGATATGATATGATATGATATGAGATAAAGATAAAAACGGCGGGTGATTTAAATCCAGCCAATCAGGAGAGCCCGGTTGTGAAACAATGTATGGTATGGTAATATGCCACCGGTAAGCGCGCCTAATGCTGATAAACCAGCAAAAATTGGTATTAAAGGCAACACACCACCCTTTTTCGGTATGGGTATAACTCTAGGAGTCTAAGTTTTCTTATTTTTTTTTTCGATTTTTTTACAGCTGTCAGACATGTTTTTACTAAATTAGTTACATTTTTTTCATTCATTTTATTTTTGATCGCATTTTTAGCTGCCACGACCATTTGTTTGAAACTGCAACCAGCACCCATCTTACGCTTAACCTTCATAGCTGTAGTAACCAACCAAGACGCAGCTTTTTCCTTAATGCCCGTGTTTTTAGATTTAAACACGTCCCAAGCCTGATTTTCTAATATTTCGTCAGCTCTATGTCTATCAGTTTTTGAATTACTTTTAGAGTATGTGATATCGTGAGCTCTGGTCAACTCATCAAGAGGTGTTTACGCCTCGATGTCCACGTGCTAACCTTTCTTTTAATTTGGTTCCAGGACCGGCAAATCTAGAAATATAGATAAAATTTAGATAAGATTTAATAAAAAAAAAATATAATGACTTACCTATAACCTGGTAAATGTTATTCCACGGGTAAATGGTTTATAACTGAGTTAATAAGACCAGATCGCTTATTGTTGTTTCGCTTACGAGCGCGAGACATCGTGTGACCCTCAAAGACTACACACCACTATATATAGCGATAAACAATGCGTTTTATTCAGCAAAAGAAAAAACTTAAAATATATAACATTGATACCCCCAACACGATACAATTTAGACATGGTGAGCTATTGCCAAACACTATAAGATCGTTAGTCTTAGGGAGTTCGGGTTGTGGAAAAACCAATCTGATGTATTTTCTACTCGTTGATGAAAACGGGTTACGATTTGAAAACGTATGTATTTATTCAAAAACGTTAGAACAACCGAAATATAAATTATTGAAACGTATTATTGACGAGATTGATGGTGTTAACATTTTTACGTTTTATGAAAACGATAAAGTTATTTCACCCGAGAAAGTCTTACCAAATTCGATCTTCATCATGGACGACGTTATCGGAGAACAACAAGGGGTCATAAGAGAATATTTTTCCAGAGGACGACATAATAAAGTAGATATTTTTTACCTTGCTCAGAGTTATTCGAAAGTACCCAAACAACTCATACGTGATAATGCTAATTTAATAGTATTATTCAAACAGGATGAAACGAATTTGAAACATGTATACAACGAACACTGTCCGGGCGATATGACATATATACAATTTAAACATTTTTGTAATACTTGTTGGAATCGTAGTAGGTTTTCATTTGTCGTTATTTGTAAAGATAACGAACGTGACAACGGACGCTATCGCTTTGGTTTCGATACTTATGTAGTTATATAAGACGATGTTTACGGTAAAAATTGTCATTTAAAACGCAATCATGGCGGAAGAACGTAATATATTAGACGAGTTGGTCAAAGCTAAAGAAACTATTAAACGTAAATATATCGCATTAAAAACTGGAGAGGCTAATGTCCAGCAGTCAATGGCTCAAACGTTTAAACCGATTATAGATCCTTGAAATAAAATTTCTAATACCCGTGATTCATTTACAAACAAAAAAAATAATAAGACTATAGAACCTGGAAATAACCATGTAAATAAAACTTCTAATGAAACAAACAATGATACTGAGTCTATAAATGACGACATCAACTATCAACAACAAATTGAAAATTGGTTTCAGTCTTCAGATATAGATAAAATCTATGGTCCGAAAAAACTTGCAAGTGGAGATATTACCATGGGGAATAAAGAAGTCAAATTTCTTCAAAATAAAATACTTATCGAAGAAACTGTTTATCCGTCAACCTCGGGCATTTTTCAGTTATTATTTTTGAAAAATCCACTTGTATATACCGATAATGATTTGAAAATATATAAATCGGTATTAATTCAAACATCAGCACATTTAACCGCAAATGGGTTAACTATTAAAAAGGCGAGTAATAAATATTCTAATATTATTAGTAAATTATTTCCTTTGGGCGGCGAGCTGTTTATGAAACTACAGAAAAATAACTTAGTATACTGGAACGATCCGAATGAATTAGTCGTTAGATTACGGCTACTTTTAGCGTCTAAAGCAGCTGGCAATACAAATGTTTCGAACGAGATACTTTCGATTTTTGAAGAGCTACGTGAAGCTGGCTTAATAAAACGAATTCCAAATGTCTAAACGTGAAATCGCCGATGAACTACACAAGCCGGCTAGAAAAAATTTCGTTAGACGTATAGTTAACGTATATGGAAAAAATGATTTATGGCAAGCCGACTTGGTTGAAATGATACCGTATTCAAGAAAAAATAAAAATTATAAATATATTTTATGTGTTATAGACTGTTTTACGAAATATGCGTGGGCTATACCACTAAAATCAAAAACCGATAAAGAAGTCACTAATGCAATGTCTAAAATATTACGTGACCACACACCAAAGCTTTTACAACTTGATAACGGGAAAGAATTTTACAACACGACTTTTGACGCGTTAATGACTAAATATAATATCCATAAATATTCTACGTTTAGCGTTAAGAAAGCGTGTATTGTAGAACGATTTAATCGCACATTAAAAGAAAAAATGTTTAGAGAGTTCACAGCGCGGGGTTTACATATATGGATATCTATTTTACCAAAGTTGATTAACGATTATAATAATTCAAAACACAGAACTATAGGTATGACACCAGTGCAAGCAGATTTAAATCCGTTATCAGTAAAGTTAAAACTTCGTAAGATTAATAATCAGAAAATTAAATTCAAAATTGGTGATAACGTTCGTATCAGTACACAAAAAGGTGTGTTCACAAAAGGTTATTTACCCAGCTGGTCTACAGAAATATTTGAAATTATTAAAATAAATAAGACATTACCAACTACTTATCAACTACAAGATTATACAGGAAAACCAATTTCCGGTTGTTTTTACTCTGAAGAAATACACAAGACCAATCACCCAAACAATTTCTTAGTAGAAAAAATTATGCGAAGAAAAAAAAATCAAGTTTTTGTCAAGTGGTTAGGATTTGATACTACAGATAATAGTTGGATAAATATAGCGGATATTCGAAAATAATATCAGTCAAGCAGAAGTCATGAACGTGTTTGGTAGTTCTCAGATCAGTGAAAAAAATAGAGCTATTTCACATCTAGAACAGTCTTTTAAATTTAATTCATCTAAATTGATTAATTTTGAGAATTTACTCAGTGAAAACACTAAAACCATACAATTACATGAAGAACAAATAAAATCGTCGAGCATAGAAATTAAAGATATTTCGTCTGAATTGAATACATTTAATAAACTACTCAATGAAAATATCAATAGTGTTAAAGTATATGAAGAAAAAATAAAAACATTGTATAACATATTAGGACAATAAATATCATTTTATAAAAAATATTATAATGGCAACGGGCATCATAGACATTCAATGCGTTCTTGGAACAGGCAATAAATATATGATAAAAGAAATGTCTGTAGTAGACACAGAAACATGGGCAGCTCAACACTGGATTTTTAAAAACTTAAACTCTAAGCAGGACAACAAAAGTCGAAGAACGAATAAGTGGCTGGAACGTAACTATCATAAACTATCTATAGAACATGGTGATGTAGAGTATGAAGAACTAAGCAGAATCTTGAATTCATTGAAATTCAAATGCATTTACGTTAAAGGTGAGCAGAAAAAACAACTTCTTATGAAGTTTATACCTCAAGTTGCACTCATCAACATTGAAGAATATGGATGCCCTCGACTTGATCGATTGTGTGAAGAAACTCTACCTTGTTGTATTTTTCATATGGAATTTAATCCTTCACAATGTACATTTTATAAAGTATTTAGCATAAGAAAATGGTTTATAAATAATTCTTAAAAATTGTATACATTTTATTTAATAAACATAATAATAATATTATATTTTAACATTTTTTTTTTTATATGTTAACATATATACATACATTTATATATATATGAACATTTACAAGATGTTATTTAATTAAATATATTGGCTACCATCTATCTGAAACAGAAAAAAAACATGATTATAACATTTATATAGGAAAAAAAAATATATATACATAGTATTCACAATTTTTAAAAACAGTTAAATATAAACAGAGTATTTACAAAAAAAAAAAAAGATATGAAAATACAATTATAAAAAACCTATCTTATAAATATCTAATAATTAAATTATGACACATATACATGATTTATACACAATATTTACAAAGTATTTACAGGTTATTTTTGGTTGTTAGAACAAAAAAAATAAAAATAAAATATATATATATACAGAAAAAAAAAAAAAAAAATGTTTACATGGTATAAATAATATTCAACTAACTCCATATCAATCTGTTCAAGATGTGTTTCAGCAGCTCTGTAAAAAATGTTATGATTAAAATATATTTAATTACACTATTTATTGTAACCTACTCAATGCGATAGTGCCCATGAGCCAAGGTATGAATTTGGTTTTCAAGTACTAGCCTCTTATCATCAGATCGGTTTAAAGCTAATTTAACTGTTGAAATTGATTTCATTTGATGTTTAAAAGATCTTAGTGATACATTTGCACGAAACGGTGTATACTGTTCTGTTGAAGATGTGTGACCATTGGATTTAAACAACTCGAATTGATTTAAAGCTATAATTCTACTAGTGTCACTGTCAACCATTGGTCCGTCCCAAAATAAACATTGTTTATGATCTGCTAAACTCAAATGATTTTTAACGACATGTCCTCTAACACCTTTCGCCTTGATTTTTTCTACACCCGATAGATTATATGCATATGATTTAGCTCGTAGGCAACAAACTCTGTAATTGCTTTTCCATCCGTTTCGTCAGTAAATGTACCCGGTAATTTTTTCCTGTCAATACAATAGCATTTATGATTGACTGGCAAGTTCGAAGTATCCATACGTAGTAATAGTTCGGGTTTATTTAACAAATCGGCGTAGAAATCGGATGTCTTTATGGAGTATATCAATGAATCTAAACAAAAAATATATGTTGTAAATAAACATTAATGTAATATATATATAATAATAATATGTACCTGTATCTGTATACATCAGTTGAATATTTGAACCATAACTCTTAATCATAGAGTTGTAATGAAAGTCGTAAATTAATGTTTTAGAAATATCCAAAATAGAAAACCCAACGTATATTGGCTTATCAAATTTTAATTCATCTATATCTAAATGTATAACAGCTAGGTTCTCGTTATAAATTGTAATATCCTTAAACGTATTTTGGTTGATTAACTTTGAACACAATTTTTCATCAGAAACAAGTTTCATTTTAAGTCTGTTTCTTACATTTTCGATGGTCTTACCTGAAAAAATTTAAAAAATTAAAAAAATTAAAAAAAAAATTAAAAAAAAAACAAAAAAAAACATACCAAATACTGCATTGTTCATTAACTTAAAAAACTCTCTCTCAAAATCGTTTCTAAGCTTTTTTTCTCACGTTAGTATTCAACTCGATATATTTTGCTAACCATGGCGATTGATTGAATTGTAGAACTCGATGCACCTAAACAAAAAAAAAAATTAATTCAACACACTCTAATAATAAATAACTAAAACTATTACTTTTTTTAATATTAATCCCGCTTTCAGAGCTTGTTTTAATGCCATATAATGAACAACATAATTTTTTTTATGTTGTAAATTGGCGACTAGTTTTTTTATTTTTGATCCAGGGGGTACCATCCTTTCTGGAAGGTATGGTAATTCGTTATGCTCGTCATGTAAGGATTGTGAATATAAGATGTCAACTTCTAACGAAAATCCAATATTTGATGTTTCGTTTGATCTTTCCAACAATTTTAAAATACTGTCAACATCTAGATTTCCCTCATACCACGAAAATCCGTCCTTTGGCATATATTTACTCATAGCCCAACCGTACCTAAACAAATACAATATATTGTTAAGAAAATGTTTTTATGTTAAAAAATACAAAAATACAAACAGGTTTGTTGTGTCCAAGTATACAATCCACGAGTCCGGCTTTGAGGGGTCATAATCAGGTACCTCGTTGTTGTTGGCCTGAGCATATCTAACACTTGCTTGAGTGAGTCCACCTCGTATCCCAGCTTCCATCATTAATAATTTATCATAGTCGGACAAAAGCTCTTAACTGTACTTCGGTGAGCTTTAAACAGCAGTCAAACGACATCCCAGGCGCAGTATAATAATAATTAGGATCTAGACCATACGTGACCAGACATAAGTCTCTAGAATTTTCAAAGACATCGCAAAGGAGCATCACATCGACTTTCATATACAAGTCGCTGTATTCGCCGAGAGTGTTTAATTTGAAGTGTTCCCATACTCGTTTTGCGTGTTGATAATCCTCATCGTCGATATTAGATTCGTGTAATGTGTTATAAAAATGTTCTTTTGATGGTAGGATCGTGTCATTTAATTTCTCCCAACTATCTGTATATTCATAACAATATACACCTTTTCTGGTTACAAGTTCAACATCATTATCATTAAACACTTTTCTAGTCTCTCTAAATTTTAATGTATCACCTTTCGCTAAATTATTCACGAGTTTCTCCAAACTACCCGCCATAAAACGAAAAGTATCAACAAAACGAATTTGAAATGTATTTGATACGTATTTTGAAAATGAAATTAATTTTTCTTCGGTATTCGGTATTACATTAATAGATTTTGTATCGAAACCTAGCTGTGTTATAATAAAATGTGAATCATAACCAGAAAGGTTATGAAAAAAAATTGGGACGAAATTTGGTTTTTCCATTAATAAATTACACTTGCTACATACAGTACCTCTGTACTTTCCTGTCAAATGATCGTGATCCTTAACAGGATTGTTTTGCGTTTTAATAAATTTTGTTTTACATAACGGACACGATCCTTGGGCGACTACATTTTCATGAGTTTTTTTATTTTCATCAGTCATTATAATTGGTATTATGACGTTAAGTAATTTTTCTATTTTTAAAGCAACTTTAACAATTTCTTGCAAAAAATGTTTAGCGATGTCACCTTTGTCAAAACTCAAATTTCCTCTGAACACAATTGGACCAGTCTCTAAATCAAATTTTTCCAGCAGCTCTTTGGGAATATCGTCGCTCGGCTTAACATAATAACAATAGCTCAAACATCGTGGTGATGAATAACGCGTGTGTTTTTCGAAGTAGTGTTGTTATTTTTTTCAAGTATGGCTTCAAAGTCTGCATAAATTGAAAAAGGGTGTTTTCGGGTACGTTCCCAATTTTCAAACTTCATATAAGTCTTTGGGTTAGGTAACAATGGTATAAGGGGCTTATTCTTATTACAATTTAATTTGTGTGTTTTAAGACGTTGTTCAGCGGTAACCCCCCCACGGTTAACACCAAAGTATGTCTTAAAACACCGCTTGTATAATAACACAGCGTGTCCATTTTTCGTTAGCTGAGCTCCGATTAATTTCGCCAAATTAGTAATGCGACAGTAGTGCTGTTTTCCGGTCCCATCTCCAAATAATAATAGATCGTGGTGGTCATCGAGCTCTTCTTCACATACTTTTACTGGATAAACTAACGTCTGCTCAGGTTTGGTTTTTATATAACTTTTTTTTTTTGACATTTTTTTGACATTATTTTTATACTCGAACTTCCCGTTTTTTAGGCTATATACATTTATAGAGACTTTATTTGTTTTTTCAAATTTGGCAACGTCGTTTAATGAAGCAGGGAAATTCAAATTTTTAAAATTATAGCTGCCCTCTACTTCAGCATAATTAGGTCCTAACCTTTCCGCATGAACAGGAATGACTAATTTTGGCAGTATGCTATATTTGAAACATTTATCGTCTACGTTTTGAACATTTATAGTCGCCTTTCTTCTTGCTATAAAATCTGGAAGTGGGATGTACGATGAACCTCCTAAAGGTTTGTACAGGTTTACATTTATTATTATTCCGTCTATACTTTCCAATGAAAACCCGCTGCCTACATGCTCCATTTCATCTTGCTCTTGCAGCAACTTAAGAAAATCCAATTCTAACCGGTGGCTCACATCATCTGCTTCAAATAGCGACCTTGATCTAGTTTTAAAAGCTCTATTTTCTCTAGTGTTTGTATTAGGTATAATATACGTCGCTTCTAATTTAATATTATATTTTACAGGAGACTTTTGAACTGTGTTGGCAAGTATTGTGTACATTTCAGGCTTTGAAATTTCTAAAAACTCTCTTGTATCTATAATGTTATCTATATTTTTCTTAAAATACTCTGTGCATAACCCCCTAAATGCAGACTTAGTTTTTACAAAATATGCAGACGTTGTATTATCCATTCGCATACGTTTATTGTTAACAAGTGATTTAGAATTTTCTGTATATTTTCGTTTATCTAAATAATAAAAAAACTACCTTAAAATTGAACTGAGGATTTAGCGCTTTATTTTATTTGTATACTACCTACAACTTTTTTTATTAAAGCGTAAGGCATCCTATTAAATAAAAAAAAAAAAAAATCTTACCATCATCCTCATCAATCATAGAAAGCATTTGATTATATCCATCATCATACCATAATAATTATTCATTTGATGTTTGCCCGATGTTGTCTTGCACGTTTGGTAGCGGTTCATTGGGGGTTTGATGAGACGATGCAGCTTTCAAGTTGGGCACAAATATTTGAGGTGCAATCTCTATCTGATCGGAGTGAACTGGTTGACTGATGACGGGTGGAGAAATTTCAACATCAATACCTCTACGACGTGCAGGGACATTAACAACACCTAAAAAAAAAAAAAAAAATGATAGAAAAAAATCTAAATGTTTAATTTATTTTTATGAAATATTGTATACATACCATGAACATTTTTAATGTGGCGTTTTAAATTGTCGATCCGAACAAACGTTGCCGTACAGATGTGGCAGATAATTTTATGTGAGATATGCGATTTTTTATGACGCATCAAACTATCTTTACGAGTGAAAGATGCTGAACACTTATCACAATTATAAGACATTTTTGTTTATGATTGAGGATTAAATGAAAAAAAATAATATAATTATTAAGTATACTAATAAAATAAATTGAAAAATATATTTAACACTGTAATAAATACAAAGTAAAAGACTGAGCGATCGTAAAATGTGTGTAACCTACCTGCAAAAGACCAGAGCAGACTGAGCGAACATCGTCACTTGTTGGGTCAAGCATCCGTTGACCATAACCATTTAAGATGGCGGTAACATTTTAAGCCAAGGGTTTCTAAAATATTATTGTTGCATTTACTATGATAAATGTATAATTCATGTAGTATTTTGGGTATCATTTTAAGGGTGGAGGATATGTGCGTGTATACCAACAATACTCAGAGTTTTGCTTACAAAAGATTTTCGTCCCATTGGCTGTCTATTGTCTACATTCGTCAAAGATTTTTATACCAATATATCCATCTATTGTCTACATATTTACCAATCAGCTACTCGAAGAATCCTTACAAAAAATAGTAGCTACCAAATAATATTAATATAGTTCGAAAAATAATAGTAGACCATAGTTTAAAATAAAAATATATATTTTTTTAAATAATAAATATTACTGTTTACGTAACCCCCCTTCATAAACGTTCATGTGATGCTTTAAAACGTTATCATCTGAGTCTTTACCCCATTCCTCTTCGAATGCGTCCATGTGCTGATTCAACTCTGAGTTATTTCCGTCATCATTCCAATCGATTTCGGGTGACTGTCCTCGAGAATGCCTCGATGGGTTTATAATTTCCCCGACAATTAACATATTGAATGCGAAAGGTGTCCTCACCCGTGGTAGGTCTAACATACTCGGGGAAACTGCAGACTGTGAATCGGTAACTGGAAATAGATCGTTTCTCACCCTCAGTACGTGAGCTATCGGTGGTGTTGGTGCAAACATATCGGGTGAAGCGTCTTCCAAAAAAACGGGCTGAACCGGCGTCGAAGAACGGACCTCATTCACTATCTGTGTGTCCTGGTGGTCTGAGTACCCACTATCTTCGGATTGAGTCTAAATAATAATATTAAATTTATTTTATATTGAGTCTATGTAATATTTAAAACTCACCATTGCGGCATATCTGAATGGGGATGGGGATTCCCACCATTGTAGTAACGGTTGAGCATACGGTTCTTCAATAATTGGTGGAAGTCTTACAGGCGGCGGTGTCACGGGTCTTGGTATCGGACTAATAAGATTCTAAAAATCAAATTATACCAATTTTATAATTAATTTGAATTTAATATAAAAATTATATACTTACAATGACAGCATTTCTAAAAGGTATCTCAGGTGAAAAAAAACCTCGGCTACCATCTTCATTAAGTATCCCCATGAGAATTCTAGTGTACTCGTCACCACCAAAAGTTGGAGTAGCTGAATTATTAGACATCTAAAAAATCGGATTATGTTTAATTCTTAAATTATATATGAAAATTGTAAAATACTTACAGTGGCTGGAAGTGATGTATAACCCCAGTGTATGAAATAACATAAAAATTATATAAAATCGTAATAACAGGTAAAATATCGTATTACGCACGTATCTGATGTAGATTGTGAACAGACTGAGATGACGACAAATAAAAGTCGGTGAACGCAAAATGTATAACAGATACCCAAAAGGCAAGGACAAAGGATTTTCTATACAAACGTGAACACCGCTGTATATTGCACTCGTTAAAGAGTGTGTTGGGTGGTCAAAATTTAACGACTTTAATTCTGCAAGGATTTCAATGCATTTCCAACATTGTACTTGATGACTAAGTATAGCAGTTTTAACAATAATTTTCAATGGGGTAGAATTGAAGTGGACAAAATTTGTACGACCGAGGTCATACATACCCGGTTCGATTCTAGCGCAGATTTATTTTATTATTTCTCCACCTGTCGTAGCACGTAATGTGTGGTCTAAAATGTTTTTTCAAAAGTTATTCCAGCGCTGATTATTTTTACACCTGCCGTAGCAAGCAACGGGTGGTATAACATACTTTTCAGCCCCTATTCAAGCTCAGATTATTTCTACACCTACCGTAGCACGTAATGTGTTGTCTAAAATGTTTTTTCAAAAGCTACTCCAGCGCTGATTATTTTTACACCTGCCGTAGCAAGCAACGGGTGGTATAACCTACTTTTCAACCCCTATTCAAGCTAAGATTATTTTTTACACCTGCCGTAGCAAGCAACGGGTGGTATACTTTACTTTTCAACCCCTATTTTTGAGCAGATTATTTCTGCACCTGTCGTAGCAAGCAACGGTTGGCTTTTATAAATGTATAACAAATAAATACGTGTTGCTCGGTATAGCATGCATAATATAACAGGGAGGTATATACATACAATAATAAAATATTATGATTACACAAGGGATATAATAAGATAAAGTGATTATACAAGTGATAACGTGATACGCATGCGTAGATAAAATATTTACATTGATAACACAGGAATAAAAACATATGATGCGCGTGCGTGCATTGCCCGAAAAAATATATGTTGGTTACGTTGCGAGTCGGACGGCGGAGGTGGAGGTGTAAGAGGTGGGAAAAAATATATGTTGGCTACGTTGCGGGCCGGGTGGTGGAGGCGGAGGTGTAAGAGGCGGCGGCGGTCCCAGGATCGGCAAATATATACTACTCCCTTTCAACATGGTGGACCATATTCTTGGGTGGCCGTAAGAGCCGTGTATTTCCTTATCAGTTTCCATTCTGAATTAAACTATTCTGTGGTTTAATATCCGTCTTATGGACTGCAGACGTATTCACCGACGTATTTTATCACAATAGTATTGCTGCACTGTGGGTTACAAATTGAATACTTTACTTTTGCGTCGTAACAGATTAGAAACGCCTATAGATTAAATGAGGGTTACCATAATGTTTTTAGGCCAAATCTGGACATCGGTTCTGTTTCGAGGGGGGGGGGGGGTAATGTTTTTTCATTAATACAATTTTATTTAGATCTATAAATCAGGTTAAATATGTTATAAAATGTGTTACATAATAATTTTTATTTGTTCATTATTTAGTTCGTGCTGGGTCCTGATTCCATGTGAAAGGACTCTTTTATACTCTATATTTGCAAATTCGCAAAATTTTTTTAACGCAGTCACTGACAGTATACTGAAAAAAGAATTTATAGACTTTTACTACTATTACCTCAACGTCAATAGACGGAGCATCGCACGCCGTCTGGACAGTGTTGTGCAAAATATGAGCCGCACAACCAATTTCAAGAATAGGACGAGACAAAGATTTTTTCAGTTTTCGAAAAACATTTCCTTGGCCTTTTATTTTTACACCACCGAAGTTAGTATTCGTGTTATCAGCACAAAGACAAACAACTTTTGAATCAATAGAATACTTTTTAATACATTTTAAAAGATGTTCTCCCAAAAGATCAGAGGTTTCACCAGGAAGTTGATCAAAATATAAAAGTTTAACTTTAATTCCTTCATTTTGATTAAAATAACGAACACATATAGGAGTCAGTTTAATTTCTTTTCTGTTAGAACTGTCAATTGTTAGTTTAACACAATTTACGTCCCTGAGATTAAGTAATTCATTAAATATGTAAGGAGATATAACATTTACAATAATTGCTTCCGTTTTAGTCCTATCTTCTGAATATTTAGGCTCAAAAAACTTTTTAATAAGTCTGGCAGTACAGTCTGACGTTCTAAAACTTAATCCGTGTATTGCAGTGTGGTAAGCAAAAGTTGCTTTTTTGGCCGCTCACTTTAATTCGTCATTTGTGGCATCAATGTGTTTAAAAAAAGATTTAATACTTGCCGTGGATACTGCTGGATTAGCCTTTTTGTGTCTGTCACTTTGTATGTGATTTTCAATATCATACCGTCCTCGATTCTCCACAGAAGATTCGGAATTGCAGGTCGAACATCTCACGCGGTCATTAATATTTTGACACGGTTTTAGAAACTTATATTCTTCTTTTAGTTTGTCGGTAAAAACACACTTGCGTTTAGGCATTTTGTGAAGACGTAGTACCAATAATTAACAATACTATAATATTTAATATTTCAAGCAAAACACAACTATAATAAAAACAAATGACAACCACCAGGGTCGGACTGGGTACCAAGGGCCTCAACAATAGTGATAAATAATAATTCGCTTAAAAAGATGATTAATTTTTTTCACTAAAAATTATCATAAATTAATAAACTTTATAATTTACAAAATCGTTAATAATGTTATTTATTAATTTAAGGCAAGGAGGAAAATGTAGAAGATTTTATAGAAGAGTATACCTATAGAATCAAACGCTTTGTGTTAATTGTTAAGATATAATATAAACAAATAATGAAATAACAATAATATTTTATTTCATTTTAAATACAACTTTTATAATATTATAAATCAAGGATAGTAATAATTATAATTTATAATTAAATAATAATTATTAAGAAAAATGTAATTCTAAAATAACAATCGCTTCATTTCATTAGATGTAAGTGCAAGCTTATCAATCAATGTCATCATAGTTCTATTCAGAAATAATATCTGCCTCAGAATTTATTAAAATTAAGGATTCCAACAAGTCTTGACCAATAAGTGATCTGAGACGAGTTTCGATAATTTTAAGCTTAGAGAAAGAACGTTCACATGAGACTTGGGTAAAAGAAATTGTTAATAAAGTTTCATATGCAATATATAAATCTGAGTATGCGCTACTATGTAAATTAAAATCTTTCAATAATTTAATAGCACATGGAATACACTTTTGATTAATAGAACAACGTGTTAGAGTTTCTTCTTTGTCATTTTCTGAATCAGTGACATTTGATTGATACTCTGTATTATTTGAAATATTATGATAAATGGATGCAAAAGATATTAATTGATCAACTAACCCATCTCGTTCAACACTACTCATTTTTGCTAAAGACTGTAAAGCTCCTTGTGGGATCACACTCGGATCTTCATTTATTCTTTTAAAATTTTTAGGATCCAAGTATGTAGCATCTTGCATAATTGTATTTGAATCACCAAACCTTACACTGATTTGTCTAGATTCAGTATCAATTACAACTTGATAAACATTCACGCGAAACTTGTGTTTATCATTTTCAAAAGCACTTACTGACTCATCTGTTGCAGTTTCATCAAACATTCTTTTAACTTTCCGTGATCGTTTTTGTGATAGTATTTTCTCGATTTCTAATTCAATTTCATTTTTAGTTAAAATATCATTAACAGAACTTGCAAATGATAATGCAGCTTTAAAAATATTATCAAATGTTGATATTGAATCTTTTGCCATATTAGATAATTGTTTTTCTAAACAATTTAATAATTGATGTGCTGTTAGATAGTCCAATGATACAGTTTGAAGATATTTACTTACAGGTGTAGTGTACTTAAATAATGTTTTAAAAACAAAAGCTACAAGAATTGTGTCAAATTTTAAGAATATTTGCAAAATAGATTGAGCTTCAAAACTAACTTTGGATTCAAATTGATCACTGTACGCTATACTATAGTGTTTTTAAAAGCACAACATAGCTGTTTACATCAAATATAGTTTCAAGCGCTTTGTCTTTGGCCCACCATCTAGTAATTCCAATTTTTTGTAATCTTCTCAGTGTCTCACGTCCTTCAACCAATTGTTCCAAATTTTCAATCCACTTTGATGTACGTTTATAAGAATTTCCAATAAATACTGCTACCTTTTCTAATAATCCAAAAAATAAGCGTGCTTCTAAACAACTTGAACATGAGCCAATCATAACTAAATTAAGTGAATGAACATAACAATGTGTATAAATCATTGAAGGCGACACTTCTTTTAACGCTGCTTGGAGTCCGTTATATCTTCCAGACATATTACTAGCACCGTCAAAAGCTGAACTGATTATATTTCTAATATCTAATCCTAAATTATTCAAAATAGTTTTGACCAATTCAAAATATTGTATAGTTATCTTAATATCTTATAATATACTTACGGAATACAAAATTTAGTTTTTGTTGACTTGGTGACAAACCACAAGCAATCAAATCATTTCTTCTTTTGGCTGAACGTTTCGAAGCCCCAGATTGAAATTTACGTTTCTCCATTTAATAATGTAAAAAACGAACTATAAAAACAACGTATAATAACTAATAAGGTAAACGAGAACACGTATTTAACAAATCGGGACATCGGGTTGATGACGAATGAATAATGATATTTTCAGGGTATATACCATAGAGTAATATAGTAATTACTCCATGGACTATGGTATATACGTGTAATTGTGTACTGATTTAAGTATTCGTCAAGCCAATGAGAACTCAGGTTTACAGTTCTAAAAATAAATACCTACAAAATCCCAATTGATATAATCATATTAGCACCGTCACACTGATAAGACGATAACACAAACGTTGAGACGCCACGAACATGTTTTGTCCATCTAAACTACTACACTGTATTTATGTTTGATTATTTTTATTTTATAAATTAACATTTGTACATAAATGGCAAATGCACATTACAAATACAGTTCATATTCAATTTTATAATTATGATTTTTCTGTTAGGTAGGGCCCCATATAGTCATACAGATAAGGGGGGCCTCACTGGCTAATGCCAGTCTGTTTCATAGGCCAGTCCTACCCTGACAACCACCTCTTCACTCATAAACAGAAAAGAAACTGTTGAGTGAATTATACGAGTCGTTTTCCAGTACACATTACTTGTGAACAAATTAACACAATATATAATAATAATAAATTATTGTATATAATAATATTATATAACTAACAATTTAGTAGGACTACATTTGATAATACTTTAATCTTTTATTTTATGGCAACAACGATAATAATGGGTTGTCGCTTATTGTCACGTTCCGGGAAAAAATATGTATAAAAATAGAATTTAGATATTATTCATTTATACAGAGTGAACCCAATAATCTGCCACCTGACATAACTTTTTATATCAATATAACCACGTTAAACGATTACCTTTGTAAAATCTGGACATTTTTCAAATTCAGACGCCAATCCGGACAGGTGTTTGAAATCCGGACTGTCCGGACGAAATCCGGATGTATGGTAACCCTAACTATAGGCCAACTGGCAACTAGGCTGTACTAACTGTACTTATATGTACTGCAGTAGATATTAGATAAACATCAATATTAGATTTATATACATTTGGTCACTCTGGACCAGTGGCGTGGAACTTCTAAAAATGTACTCAGTCCAAATGAAAATACAACGGCCGCAAGCCTATTCCCCTCTCCTGCGTACCTCCCCCACAAGTCGAGCAGTGGTGCATCAAAAATAATTAAGAAATAACAGCTGTATCTAAAGTTTGATAACAATAGGAATTTATATTTTTGTCTCAATTCGTCACCACGTTGAAAATTATGTTTGACTTCGAAAAATCGATATTCCATTTCATAATATGGTTTCGAAAAAACATCGATGTTGGCGATATCGCAATGCACCGTCATGTACTCATTTGTTCAAAGCACCTAATGGCTAATTTGATTCATTATTTTAATATTAAAATTTTAAAATATTTATAGTAGTGATGACGAAGAAATGTCCGAAGTGTTTTCTCCGGATATAACATCTGATGAATATTAGTGAATATATAAAAATCATGTATTATAATTTATAATGTATACTAATGTACATAGATAAATTAAAAAATGATGTACCTTTATTAGTATTATGAATTTTTATTTTACAAATATATAACACGTGTTAAATACTAGATTCTAACAGCATTTTTTCATCATCCATGAAGTATTCACCCCAAATATATCTTTTCAGTGCATCTAGACATACTTCGTCACAGTCTTTAGAATCTTCGCCATTCCATATGTCGTTATCATTTTGTTCATCTATGATAGTAAATATTTTTAATTCATAAAAACAATAATAAAATGAACATACCATTTGTTCGATCGCGTTTATTGTTAAGATTCTCAGATACACGCTTTACAGTCTATAATAAAATATAACGGTGGTAAGGTATGTGTTTCCATATATTGTACAATATTTTGTCATACTAACTTCGTCAACAAAAAAAAATTTGCTTCTTGGCTTAATAAATTGTTATAATAGGCCCTTCTAGGTGTATTTGATAGCTACAAACATATATATATATATAATATATACACATAATGTTTTAATTATAATATAATATAACACTTACCATATCATCAAATTGTCCATTCGTTAAAAAGTCGATGAAACCTATGGAAATGTCAGGTGTGTTTTTAATAGATGCTTGACTGTATGACATTTTTAAAAAAAATTATAAAACGTTTTTTAATACGAAAAAATTAATTGTTCTAAGTAATATTTGACAAACTATACTGACAGTACACTGAGATGTATTGTAGATATTATGTTTACATCAAACGATGATTAGTAAGGTTCACCCTAAAATTGCTAAAACAGCATTTATATTATCTTGAAGCTACTTACACCATCTTCAAATTGTAAACAAATGAAATGTGTGCAAAATTATTGTTGTTATTATTTGACCAGACCATTAGATAAGCGTTAGTAACGATCCAACCATCATTTGGGGGGTGTGTGTGTGCCACAGGTTTGTTATCGTTATATTTTGTGCACATAAAAATGTTTAAGTGCGATCAGTGTGTATCTGTTTTTTTGTGGAAAGATATTTTATCAAGACATTTAAAGGGTCACAATAAAACTGAACAGATTAAGTATTTTATTTGCAGCACTCTTTTAGCAGAAAGGATGCTCTCAAACGACACATGAAAAATATTCACGGTGAGTAAATTTCTTTCAACATAATGTTTGTAATAATTAATGTTACATGAGACTAGTACATACACCATGGCACTACATTATTGATATTATGATTAGAAATTATTTGGTTATAGATGCTACTATTCAGAACACACGGACAAATTTTTGCATTCGGTTTCTGTTTCCCGCGTTTTTCGTTTACTTTTTTTTTTTTTTTTTAATCATTTATTACAGTTTCAACATTAAAGCCATTAGCCGGGAACAAAACATGTTTACAAGTTATTTACAATCATCATAATATTTAAATAAAGGTAATACAGTATAGTATAAAGAATATGGTGATAATGGTATAAGTAACAATAATATATAACTATTTAGATTCTATTATATAGATTGGGGATTTTAAGGAACGTTATCAAATAGTTAAAATTGTCTGTACTTAAAATATCTCTTAATGTTAGGTGTGGAAAGATTTTTCTTTGTTCGGCAAGATTAGGGCATTCTATTAATAGGTGTGTTATAGAAATCGGGGCGTTGTTGCAGAGTTCGCAGTTTGGTCTCGACTCTCTTCTCATTAAGTGGACGTGTGTGATGTTTGTGTGTCCAATTGTTATCCGTGTCCATATCACTTGTTGTCTTTTCGTACTTGAGGGAGGAGTCGCGTTAGGTGACAAAAAAGATTTTATTTGGTAAAACTTGTTGTTCAGTTCCTGGTCCCAGAGTCGTTGGTGAGTCTTTTTGTTACTTTCTAAGGCGGTTCGGGCAGTGTCCTTGAAAGATGAGAGGTCTATTTTAGGGGTATTGATGTTGGTGGCGGCTTCTTTAGCTGCTACAATGAGCTTTTTCGTTTCTTGGTATGTTTTTGTGGGCAGGAATCCACATGAAGGTTACCGAACGGGGGGAAAGGGAAAGAGGCTCTTTCTTGTATGTTTTTTATTATTTCATTTGATGTCCCTTGGTTTTGTATAGCTAGGATAGAATTAAGGGAATCGCTGACTATTAAGAAAAACTTTGTATTTTTCCAATTTTGTTCAGTTAGTTCTATGGCTTTCAGGATCGGTAGTGCTTCGATGGTGAAAATAGAATTAAGCTTCAGTGAAGAGAACTTGAAGGTTTCTTCATCTGTAATTATAGCTAGTCCTGATTTTGATCCATCGGTGTATATAATTTTGTGATTACAGAAATTCTTAAATATAATGTCATTAAAATGTTTGGGGATTTCTGACGGCTCTATGTTTTGGATTTCTTGGATCATTGATGTGTTGACTTTAAGGTTCATTTTCCAAGGTGGGTATATGTAGTGAGCAGGGGAGAGTAGTTTAGGCAGTGGTGTATTTGTTGTGTCTAGCCATCTTTTAATTCGTGTAGATATTGGCAGATTTTTAAGTGCAATGAAGGTGGTGAAGTGTTAAAAAGGTATGGTGATATAGCATTGTCCTTATCGGCTAGTCTTTTAAGTGCAAATTTATGGATGAGCATGTTTCGTCTTATTTCGAGTGGCGGTGTATTTGCTTCACATAGGATACTAGGTATCTAGTATGGGGCTGGTTTTAAAGACGCCAATACTCTGTCCGATGCCTTGGTTGTGAATTGGATCTAATGATTTTAAAATTGATTCAGGGGCTGCTCCGTAAATTATGTATGATGATGCTGTTAGCACCCCATGCTCGATTGGAAATGGCCCTGATTACATTTAGGGCCAGTTGTACCGTCGTCGGTTAAACAGTGATTAAGACTTAATCTATGATTAACGATGTTGGGTCGTTGTACAGTGCTGGTTAACTTGTTAATCATTGATTAAATGACCAAATAGTTAACCGGCCTGTAGACCCCGGTTAAACGCTGATTAGTTAATTTTGGCGGTATTTATTGTTATCTATTATTTTAATTTATTCACATTATCATTTATCTTACTACCACCATATTTAAATTTTTTATGTAATGGACAATTGTGTATTTTTTTATTTAATTGTGTTAA
>CM040630.1:14461253-14624922 GCA_022818045.1 Neotoxoptera formosana | reverse complement strand
CATGTTTCCAATCAGAAAACCCTACAGTTGAAAACACAGATGTCAAACCAAATAATTTACTTGGAGCACAAGAATACTGACCCCGTATTTTCAGAGTACACTAAGTAATTTCTCTTAACTTTTTCACCATTAAGAAGGATCATATAAAATAATTTTGATGAGCAATATCGGTAGTGTACTTTAAGAACTCCACGAATAACATTTTTACTTGTTCTTTTCGATTTGGTAAAGTTAATAGTTTCAATATCTTGAGACATTCCATTGACCGATATGTAATTTCTTGTTGTATCATCAACATACCAGTATGCCGGATCATTACTTAAAAAAATATATAATTTAAATCAATTGTAATGATAGAAATATTTAGTTTAAAAAAATATATTTAGAGAATAACTATACAGTATACCTAGGTGATATCAAATTTCTAGTAATATTCCCACACAGCATGAAAATAATTATTTAAGATTTATTAAACATTTGAAAAAAAATTTAGTTATTTATTAAATATTTTTATTTGATCAATGGTCAATTGAAAAATGTTTAATCAACTATTATTAATCATGTTTTGAACCCTTTTGCATTTTGAGATAAACATTTAAAAGTCATCATTACATAAATAGTGGTTAATTGTATTTATTCAATATTTTTAAACAAATGTTGCATTTATATGTTTTTAACGCTAAATAAATGTTCCATAACCAATAATATTTACCTATTTACTAAACATGTGATAATAATTTTACATTTATTTATAATAATTATTAAAAATCATGAATTTTTAGGTTTTTGAAATTTTAAATAAATATATAATATTAATATATTATTATATGTATATAGGTACTTAGATTACTATAACTTAGCTGGTTTAAATATATAAATAAATAAATATATTTTGACTTATATAAAATTTGTGTTTTTATTCATTTGTGCTTAAATATTTGCAATTTGATATACATGAATTAAAACTCCCCACCGTTATTATATATATATTATTATTATCATCCGCACTATTTTCACGATTCAAGAAAAAATTTTGAATACTACAATTATTTACAGTTAAAAATGCTTTAGGTGATATTACATAGTTAACTCTTTACAGATTTAAAAGTTTTCAAGACAATTTTATTAGGCTATTGTTTAGACACTGTTAATGATTTATTTCAAACAACAATAGTGTGGTAAATCGTATTTGTATATAGCGTTTAACTACATTTTATACCGTTGATTTATTTATACTTTAAATTAAAATTTATATTTAATACTCATTTGTCACCTCTTTAAGCTTTAAATTAATAAAATATTTATATCTATATCTAATTAAATATATCTATACTGCAGTCATATAATATTACCTAATATAATAGGTATACCTATAATATACATATTTTAGTTAAATTTGACTTACAGTTAATAACAAATATACAAGAGTTGAAAAGGTATATTGTAATATTTATTATGATTATTACAAAATTTAATATTTAACATTATATTATTATTACTTCTGTTGATATATTATGTATAAATATATAATATAATATTAAAAAAACCATTTTAGTTATTAAATAAAATAATTATAATATTGCAATATTTATAAAAGTTTAGGTTATATTTGTTGTGTCCTTCTTTTTATGTTAAAAGGCGCTTGTGCTAGGACATATTTAATCACTTCTTCCATTTCATTTTCAGAAACTTTATTTTTATACTTAGATTGTTGTTTAACAGCATCTAAAACAAAGTATTTACTAAATTAGTATACCTATATATTACAAAATAAAATACATATTTAAATTACAAATAGCTTTTATAAATATCTGTAGTCATTAGATGCAAGGCCATTTTGTAAATCATCTTACCTAAAATTACAGAACAAACAGCTAAATTTGAAAATTTTAACTTCTTGCCAGATTTTCCTGAATATGAAAAATTTTGGAATAACTCATCCAAAAATAGCTTGTTCATAATTCTTTTGATCATCGATTTGTAATGTTTTCCACCAATATAACTTAGTTGGTTAGTCTTACATGAAACGAAAAATAACAGTATATACTTTTTATTCAACTATTTAAGTAGGTATATCTATACAAGCAAATCAACAATTAATAATTGAAAGTATGGAGTAGGTATTGTTTTCTTACCAAATTAATTTGAAAGGCTCTATCTCCAGATATTTTGTTGTTAAATGTATCAAGGTCTGTTATGTTATCCAATGGTAAAATGCAATCACTTATATCATTTAATGTTGATGTATTATTACAGTTTCTACTTGTATTTGAAATGGTATTAACATCTGCAAGACGTGTTTCAATTGCTTCAATTCTTTGAGCAATGTCCATTTGATAATTGACAAGTCTTTTAAGTTCATGTTTTACAAAAGCCAATCTATATAGCACCTCTTTTTGAAAATCACGATCTGTACAGTAAGAAGTTAGATTTTATTATAAAAAAATATAAAAAGATATTATAATAGATATTTGAAATATGTTCACGAAACAATTAGCACAGTTGTTGTAGCACTAATATGATGAGAATATTTTACCAAAGAAGTTATCTAAACCCGACATGGGCCAATGATATAATTACATAATTTATGAACATACTAAAATACAACAAAAATGCTAAGAAATTAGCAAATATGCTATTTTCTTAAAACATATATACAAAACTTTGAAAACTCAAACTTTGTATATTATTTGATTATTTCTATCTCAAAAAATAAAATTATAAAATATTTCTCAGAATATAATTTAAAACTACTATAAAAAAACACATACATTTAAGAAGCTCCAGAACCTATCATTGATATTAAAGCAGTAAATATAGGGACTTAATACTGTAATAAAACTATTTGATTGAACAACACCAATAAAAACAAATAAATAAATAAAAATGTATAGTCATTAGAACTAATTTTAGTTATTTATCCCCCAAGTTATTCTTATTTTAGTTTATAAATTATTTGATAGATATATATTTTATTATTAAGACAATTTTTTTAACCTGTAGTAGTAGATGTGGTTGGTGTATCAATCACAATAAGTGATGCTGGCGGCAGTTTTTGTTTTTCTATTGATGATATTACATTCATCTTGTTAGTTACATTTTTCTGAACTTCTTCTAGTAGGCATATAAAAAAAATTTTAATTTAATTTATTTGGACACTATAAAGTAATGAATAATGATCATAGAAAAACAAATTTAGTAGATTCACCTGTCTGTGATTCAGATGGTAAAGCTGTTATTGTGTCACTTTCAAATGATGTAGTATCATCAATATCTGTTTCATCATTCGTTAAAGGTTTTGACATCATTTCTAAAGAATAAAATAATATAAATTTTGAATTAACCAATTATTTACAATAAGTAATGCATACTTTTTTCTTGTCAGTACTAGCATATGAAAGTTGTCTGGAAACTGAGGGTTTTGAACATAAATATTTATTTTTACTATACTGCAGAAGTGGATTATTGTTTACAATTTGAGAACCTGAAAAGTTTTTGTTATTGTAAAAATTAATGCATCATATTTAATTTAAGTAGACTTAAATATGTTTATTTTAAGCTTTTACTTTTTAATTTTTTTGGAGAAGGTGACCAACCATTTACCCGTGTCTCAGAGACTTGAAATGTAGTTACAATGTCATCATTACAATTGTTATTGGATTCATCTTCAGATGCTAAGCATTACAGATCACATTAAACATTTAGTACCAACCTATTATTTAACTTATATATCAATGTATATTTACTATTCAGATATGTAATACCTGAATAAGAAGGACATAATGATTCCATAGTGATTGATGTCTTCTTTTTGCATTTATGTTTATGTTTTATATCATAGTCTTCAGCAGATGATATATCGGTTTTTGTAAGTCCTTCTTTAGTCATTTCTCGTGCTTTTATTAATGAATCTATTCATATTAAAAAAAACATCAATTAATTTTTCTTATTATTAGTTCCAATAAGGTTTTAAACAACTTGTGGTTATTTTAGAAAAACTGAATTATTTTATGAACATTTCTCAGATAAGAATATTTATAGATATTAAAAAATCTAAAAACCTATAAGTGTGTTATATTAATTGGTATGTTGAAACATTGAGTAGCAAATAAATTTAATGTAAAAAGTCAAATATTAACTTTATTTTAAATGAATAAATTGAGAAATACCACTTTTACCACTTTAATTTACACATTGTTTTTAATACTTTAATTTTGTATTGATTAAGCTCCGCATCATTTGGAACACTTTTTCTTTCTATCAGCTTTCTAAGAACTGAATCTTTTTTTGTAATGGGCCAAGAACACATACCATTTTTTAACCAGCTTGTTGGTACAGCCTCAATTGTATTATCATCAATAAATTCTGTTGAACTGAATAGGTTGTATTCATTATGAGTTTTATATTTTTTAATCAAAATATATGAAACTATTTTAAGAAAATATGATAGTTATTATTAATTAAGGTATTTCATCAAACAATAAATTATATACATATTATACAGTACAACAATTATTAATACAAATCAAACAATATAATGTTACCTATTTAATATAAAAGAAATATTTACAATATTATTAAAAACCTTATATTTAATACCTATTATAATGTGATTTAAAAAAGTAAACTTTTAAAATTTGAAAAAATTAAATTTGTTCATCTAATTCTAAAATTCATATGAATGAATAATTGGATATGCAATACTGTTATTAAGATTATCAAATATTATCAAATATTTACAAAATTGTGTATGTTCAATATCTATAGCAGTAAAATTTGTGGATAAATCATCAACTATAGCAATACCTAATTTTAAGCTATCGATAGGTTTACAAAAAAATGATCTAACCTGATTAAAAATTTTACATAAAAACACTGTGTTATTTGTGCTGGGATTATAACAAATGTTAAATACTTTAAAAATACAAAGTTTATTTTGTTTTTTAAAACCTATATAAATGTCTGGAAGAGATTTAATATTAATTTTAATGTTGTTTTTAAAAATTATTTGGTATTGAGGACTAGTATAACATTCAGCTAAAGGACCTTTACAGTGTTCTTTTTTATAAATAATTTTACTTTGATTTGTGTCAACCGTTAGCACATTAAATGTTAAAAATTCCCTGTAACGATTAATGACCTGTTCAAAAGGCTTCTCATGTTTCCTAACCATTACCTTTAAAAATTTCATGAAGTTTTCGAATGGAAAACATGAGCAATTATCGAGGGAACCGTAATTTCTATAATCATCTGCTAAATGTATTAAGCTATGAATATTATGAGATGAAAACTGGGCCCCATATATTTCTTCAAATGTTTCAACAAAATATACTAAAAGTTTTTCAGCAAAATCAACAAGTTTTTTATTACTATTAGGTGATAATAGAATTCTAAATGAGACATGTAAACATATAAAATGATTGTAACATTCTTCAGTTATAGCCCCTTTTAAAATAATGGCTCCTACATACACTATAATAAATTTGAACTCTGTAGCCTTATATCTAGCCACTTCATTTAATCCCAGGAGTTTTCTAGGAAAATCATTTGTCACAAATGGTTTAAAAGATAAAATATGTTTAGAAATATTTGAT
Organism: Neotoxoptera formosana; assembly: GCA_022818045.1. Classification (NCBI taxonomy): domain Eukaryota; kingdom Metazoa; phylum Arthropoda; class Insecta; order Hemiptera; family Aphididae; genus Neotoxoptera; species Neotoxoptera formosana. The sequence continues at coordinate 14,619,328 of CM040630.1, read as the reverse complement.
ACATCCCGATTTTGTATACGAACAGATAATGGAGCATTTTTAATCATACCTAACCATAATAAAATTAGTTTTTTCATAACACCTAAGCACCCCATATGCATATAGTCCAAACTGAAACTATTTACCATATTAATATGCGGTATTTCTGTTAGTATAGAAATGTCGTTAGTGACATGATGCTCATCATCAATACGATTTAAAAAATCAGTATGTGTTCTTTTAGAACAATTAGTTCCCAAAAAACATGTAGTATTGTTAACACGATCACCTTCAATAACACATCTTGAACATGAATAATAACCATTGAAATTTTTAGTGCGTGTAACAAAACTACGAGCGGGAAGATCACAACAAATTGTATCTAATACCACAAATTTTATTCCATATTCCGTTGTTAAACCATTTAGGGATAAACTTTTTAATTCATCAACCATACTTCTTAAGTATAAATTGCTGCATTGAGGTTTCTCTTTCCCCCAATAAAGACCAATAATAAATACAATAGGTTTATTTAGAGGATAACGAGCATAGGCTAAAACTGGCCAGAAAGTACTAGAAGAACTCTTAGTAAGTGGTAAGCCGTCAATCCCCACAACTAATTTAATAACTTCCTCAAAAACGCTTAGATCATAGACTGACATCAAACCATTTGATATTCCAAAATGATAATATAAGCCAGAGTGAACAGTTTGAATTTGATTGGTCATATCAGATTTATTAGTTTTCATAACTGTTCTAGAATCAACTGGAAAATTATTAAAACAATTATGCTCTTTAAGAATTTTTAATAAACTAGAAAAAGCTACAGATGTTATAGAGTTATTAACTTTCCATTTGGCTAATGAATTCAATATTAGTTGTTCATCATTAAATACATCAATTTTATTACTATCGGACTCATCAGTATCAGAATAAGAATTATATGAAAAATCATTTTGATCAAAATCACTCTTGTCTGAAATATAATTAAGGGGGGTTTCAAATGAAAACAAATTCTTTGATGTACCATCAACAGAATCAGATAAATTAGAACTTTCCAAGGGCAATGAACTTAAACTGTCATGAGATGTACTTGGTTGAGGATTTAAGTCGAGTTGATTATCTATCAGAAAATCTACAGTCTCTATTTCTTCTAAAAATCGTCTACGCTTAGTAGATTTACTGAGAGTATGGTATGACATAATTAAATACAAATACCTACTTAAACTTAAATTAGTATAATTTTCCTACTTACCAAACTAACTAATATAGGTTTAATATTATGGTTAGGTTTACTGTTCACTGTAAAATATGTATATTTAGGTAGGTACACCGTACACTTAATAATAACCTCTTATATACGAGGCGTTGAGCGCAAAAGTGGCCTAAACCACAAAAAACGAAAAATTGAAGCAGCTGTACCACGTTATTCAAAATTGTGTAATTAATATAAAAGCAAGACCGGCCTATTTAGTTTCTTTTTTTCCCCTAGATATCAGCACTAGTCTGTTGTTGCATCCAGTCATTTTTGTTTTTATTATAATGCAACACTGGCCTATTTACATTATCGTAATATAGGCCGCTATGGTAACCAAATTTTATCAAAACCGTTAATAGGCCGTTTTAATCATAAGTTATAAACACGTTTAGTTCGTGGTTATAAACACTTTATTATGTTTTAATATTGTATTTGATAAACATGATAATTGGTACATTTTACGTTATCATTTTATTCGTAATCCGATATTATTGTAACACCTTATGACAATACTTCATCTATCATAACAGCAATTAAAGCTAAATTTTCTAATTTTTAATTATTTAAGTTAACTAAAAATGTTTAATTGTTTTTTATGTCAAGAAGAAAGTACTTCTATTAAACAGTTTATTTGGCATTTGAAAGTGTTTCATTATTTAGGTCCTCAATCTTTATATACATGTAAACAACAACATTGTTCTAGAGATTTTTTAGGGTTGGACAAATTTAGAAAACATTTAAACAAAAGTCACATAATTGATAACACAGATACAGCTTTAAATATTGAACATAAATCCTCTACAAAATCAAATGACTTTATACCAGACTCTGATGTAATAATCAATGAAATTGTTAATGAATCAAATTTTATCTCTGGCGGCCCTAATGAAAATAATATTGATAAGGATTTCAAAAATGTTGTAACTAGTAGTATTTTAAGCTTTATTGCCAACCTCTATTCAAAGCCAAATGTAACAGCCATATTATTACAAGATATAATAAATGGGGTTAATGAATTATTTTCAAATGAAATCATACCGAGTTTAAAAAAAAAAGTTATGGCCCTTATACCAACAAGTGAAGTTTCTAAAATAAATGAAGTAAAAATCATGTTTAACATCCTTGAGAATCCATTTTCAGAATTTAAAAGTGGATACTTGCGTATGAAGTACTTGGAATCCCATGGTCTCTTTTCCCTCCCCCTAAAACAGTAGTAGTTGGTTATGCAAAAGAGAAGAAGAATATTTCGGGTGTAGATAAGTTATTAATGGTACCTATTCAGGGACATCTACTTTCTTTAAAAACAAATTTAAAAAAGTTTTTTGAACTTCCAGGTATATTAGAAATGGCTCTCAAACATACTAATGCATCTTTAAGCAACACAAATATTTTTACTTCTTTTTTAAATGGATCTACATGGAAAAAAATAAGGTCTTCATTTTCTAATAAAACTGTTTTCCCTATATTTTTGTATTATGATGATGCAGAAATGGGTAACCCATTAGGATCCCATTCAGGAATACACAAAATTGGTTGTGTATACTATACAGTTCCAGCTATACCTCCAGAATATTTATCATCGCTGGAAAATATTTTCATTGCATATTTATTTCATTCTGAAGATCGAGGAATCCATAAAGTTAATAACCATAGTATGTTCAATGCTCTTATTAAGGAACTTATAGATTTATATGAAAATGAAACGCTTAGAAATCCAGCCAATTACCAAGTAGATGTTGATCTAACTAATTATTCTGAAACTGGAATAAAAGAATGTTGTATATTTAATCAGATTCCCAGCTATCATGTTGCAGTAAATTCTATCTGTGATTTTATGCATGATGTAGTAGAGGGTGTTGCTCGTTATGATATGGCTCTTATTATTAAAAAACTCATCGATTCAAAATATATTACTCTAGAAGTTTTAAATAGTCGAATAGAACTTTTTAATTATGGTACAAATGAAAAGAGAAACACACCGCCAAAAATCAATCTTAATAATTTAATTAACGGTAATGTTATTATGTCTGCCTCAGAAATGTTGTGCCTTGTGAGGTATTTTGCACTTATTATTGGTGATTTAGTACCCAGGGACAACGAGGTCTGGCGCTTGTATATTTTACTTCTCAAAATAGTAGATCTATGCTGTGCTAGACAAATACAACCTGAATGTTCTTTTTTATTGAATTCATTGGTGGCAGAACATAATTCTCTATATTTAATAATATCTAAAAGTACCTTAAAGCCAAAATATCATTTCATGATACACTATGGTCAGTTATTACTTAAAAATGGACCAATTATTTTGACATCAAGTATAAGATTTGAAGCAAAACACAAAACCTTAAAAGCTTATGCTAATTCTATTACTTGTCGAATTAATTTAGGCCATACCTTATCCTATAAATTACAACTCCAAATGATTAGTCGGTTTTTGACCTGTAGAGGTTTAAAACCAGACTTATCACTTCCAAATAAGACCTGTTCTGTCATAAATTCTTTTTATTCTGTGTTTCCATTTGTTAATTTACCAGTAGAGTTAAAGTGTAATCCTCTATCTCCAACTTGGTTAAAGTATAAAGGATTATTCTATAAAACAGGTATGGTAGTGATCTTAAAAGTTCATTTGGAAATGTACTTATTCGGTGAAATATGTGGGATGATTATAGGTAAAAGTAGAATCCCATATTTTATTATTAAACCAATGTGTACTAATGGTTTTGATAAACATTTTAATGCTTTTGAAATAAAAAATAATTCAAGTTCCAATTCGGAACTTACTGGATGTTATATTACTGATTTGCCTGATCCCATTCCTGCCATTACTAGAGTTTTAGCTAATGGTAAAATATATGTCGCACTGAAATATGCTATGTAAAATTGTACCCTACAAATGTAATTAGCACTACCATTAAAATAATATATTTTAATTTTATGAATGATGAAAAAATGTTCTTTTTAATAATATTTGTATTTTATATCTATAGTGTATTGTTTATATTAAATTAGAAAACTGTATATTTTATTGTTTTAATAAAAAAAATATTAATTACATGAAAAACAGATTATATATTATTTTCAACACCAAAACCTTGTCCTTGCATCATTAATCTATTAATGAATTAACTAGTCTACTGTCTACAATAGTACAATTATTTTGATTATTATAATTTTTTGTAGAGTAGGTATTAAGTTTTTAATGAGATTATTTTAAAGTAATAAAAGTACTTATACTTATTTTAGCAATAATACAAATTCAGAATGCATTTGAGACTTGAATTAATAGCTGGTGAAATACGCAATATATAATATTATATATAGTATCTAGTACCTAGGTAATAAGTCATGAGTTCAATAACCTTGGAGACTAATAAATACATCACCGCTAAAGTGGGAAAAAAAATATATTATATGCATACAATGTATATAGGTAAAATCATTATTATTTATTACTAGGGCGCGGATTTTAATGCCCTAAAAAAAACCTAAAAATGCCTTAGAAAAAATGGAATAATGACCTAAAAAATGCAATTAATGACGTAAAAAAATGTACTAAAAATGTGAAAAATGACTTAAAAAATGTACAAAAATGTGAAAAATGACGTAAAAAAATGCACAAATTTTTTTTTATTTTATTAAAATTAAATTAATCACATAAATAAATGTACTAAAAATATGAACTTAAAATATGAAAAATAATTATTAAAAATGCTCTAAAATTGTTTTACTTGATGGTTGCACTGCACAACAATATACTGTTTAATGTGTTCAAATGTCAATGTTCTCCGATTATCAGCTAATATTTGTTTATAAATTGAAAAACTTCTTTCGACATCTACAGAGGTGATTGGTGCAAATTTCATGTAGGTCATATCATCAAATGTGAAGTCTTCAGGAACGGTATCCTCATCTCGTGAAACAGTTTTTCCCTCCAAAATGTTCTTAATGTTTTTTATAGCTTTAAATCCGTTATTCTTTTTCAATACAGCTTCAAGTTTTTTTTGTATTTCTTTACCTTGACCACTGTTATTTCGATTAATAAAAACTTCAGCTTCATCAACTATATTTATTGCGTCAATTAAAGAAAGTCCAGATTTTTCAAGACGTGTAATGCAAGTGGGTAAACTACCGTAGTTGGTTTTCACGAATGCCAAACTTGCCTCCAGTTCTTGCTTAGCCAATAGCTCTTGTAACTTTTTAATAGCTGTAGAGTCGTTTTTGTTGAGTTCGTTTACAACTGCCTTAATCACATGGAAATGTTCACAATAGTAATTTGCTGCTGACAGCCAAGTACCCCAGCGAGTCAAAATAGGTTCTGGTGGCATCGAAATTTCTGGTGCAATACTCTTAAATAGAAGTACACGAGACGGAGCTTTGAGAAAAATTTTTTTAACATTTGATATGAGAGCATCAATTTTGGGAAAATTATTTCGAATTTCCTCAGCAATTCTATGCAATCCGTGAGCTATGCAAGTGACGTGGATCATTTTCGAATATAATGCACTGATACTTTTTGCAGCCTTTACCATGTATGGCGCTGCATCACTCAAAAATAATAAAACACTATCATGTTTAATACCAGTAGGCCACAAAATACTCATAGAATTGTCAAATAGTTTTGATATTGTACTAAAGTTTGCTTTTTCCAAAACTGCAGAGTCTAATAAAAATGTTTTACCAGGGCAATTATTTTCCAATGTTCCAACAATACACACGTAGCCCGTTTTATTGTTATCGACTTATCGTCATCGACTATTGTCATTTATCATAAATCATAATTCATATATGACACAGACGATAAAGTGTAGTTTTCAATAATTTAGTAAAAGATAAATATTGAATACTTGACATTGTTCTATTTCTCTCCAAAAATTCTACATTTTTCAAAAATATGAAAATAATAACCTTAAAAGTAGCGAAAATGACCAAAAATGCATTAAAGAAGTTAAAACGACAAAAAATGCAAAAAAATGCAAAATAAAAATTGAATTACATGAATCTACACCACTTGAAACGTATTTTTGCCAAACTGAGCATTGCGTAAGGATTTAGGAAAAAAAATGCATTTTGCATTGAAATCCGCGCCCTAGTTATTACTGTATCAAAAAATGGGGAATATGCAAAGTTTGTGACAATAAGTGTTTTTGCAGGCTCTACTCAAAACTTCCGATAATAAAATACAATCCATTTGTTCATGATAAATTGTTTAAATAGTATATATTTTAATTATTAGTTAGATCCCGATAGGTAGGCTAATGGTATAACGCGTAGGAATGTAGGTAGGAAATTTGTTAGGCAGTTAACTGATAGGTGGTCCCGAGTTCGAACCCCGTTGAATGAGAAAAGAATTTGTTAAATTTTCCTAATTATTTCCAATATTTTTTAAGATTGCTTGTTGTTAAATCAACACTCCGATCAACTGCTATTGATATCACATAAAAGTTATTTTGAACTCAATAAAATATTTTAAAACTGTTATATTACATGTTATTTTGACAATCAGTGGAATTAAAATAACCTATAATTGGTGTAATCGTAAACCAGTTATAGATGTTGAATTAACTCCAAAATAATTAAAAATTACTACTTTTAAAAGAACTCATTTTTACTATACGTCTTATGTTGAATCAACACCAAGCTGCCAGTAAGTGAAAATCTACACGCCATCTTAGTTAATTTAACACCAATGGTGCTAAATTAAATACATTTTTCTATCTGTGTGGGGGGAAACGTATTTACACACGCGCATGTTACAACATATATTTTATTCTCGTCTAGTCACCGAGTTATCAATATATTATCACACACCTATTGCATCATATTATCGTGTACACGCCATATTATTGTATTCACACCATATAACCATCTTAGTATCTTTTACGTAACCAACATGTATTTCTACCGCGCCCGCCGCCGCCTGCCCGTGCACCGCGCGCCAGAGCCTGCATGCATATCACTCACGTGACCAATATATATTAAATCTATTTTATGTTATTATTGTACATGGTATATTATTATACTCTATGTAAATATTTTTATCGTTGTGTTATACTAAAACCTTGACAAAATCTATAGAAATATATTGGGGTGAAATATATTATAACCGGTGCGTTTGTCAAATGCCGCATCTATTGTTAGTTGAAAGACTTGACCCAACCAGTCCATCGTTGTATAAACATCTATTGTTAGCGACACGACCTGACCCAACCCTTTCATCGTAGTCGACATGTGTGGCTCAATCCTTTCAAATTGTATCATAACTCTATCCTTGAAGAATTTACCCCTACCTAATATTGTCTCAAATCGATAGGCACTTGGCTCACTGACCACCGACGACTGATCAGTCTGTTTTCAGTCTTATACCTCGCTACACTTGTCTTGCTAGGTCCGCGTTTTTCCAAATTTTTATAATTTTTCAAGTGTGTAATTTTACAAGTGTTAATATGGCTAATTCAATTGCGGATAACACTGGTTTATCGAAGAAGACCTTTACTTATGTGCCCCCAACGCCACCTTCCGAACTCATCGAATCTACTAGCTATACGGTTGACTTTGCGGCCCGTAAGTTCGTTCATGTCGGTGTCGACCCAACTGACAAATTTAAAACCGCTGTACATATAATAACTTCTTCACGCCACGTAAAAAATCACTTCCGATTTTTTATTGCGTATTTTTTCGTATATGGGGCATATTCTATCATTCTTATTAGATAAGCCTCAGTTTATTCGAGTCATATTTCACGAAGATAATATATTTAAACTATCGAGTATGGTGTACATCGGCGAAAACGTCCTGGTCATTGAAGTGAAAAATCGAGAAGGATGTAGAGTTATTTTGAATCGTAAAGATCTTATGCAGCTACAAAGTTTAGAACATTCTATTTTTGAGACCATTGTTCGAAAAGAAGTATTCACGGTCCCGTTAATTTCAAAACAATATGAAGAAATTTCCAACTACCTAGAAAAAAAATGTCACGAGATGGATTCACCACCAAAAACTTACGAGGAGATGAAAATTTACATTAAGAACACAGAAGTTAATCAAGCCGTTCAATCGTCTCCTAATTTTGCATGTCAAATACAGATTTATGCTGTGGAACTATTAGCGGATAACTGGTTAAATCGGAAGAATGCAATATCGTATGAGGTAATTCAAAAATATATATATATTGATGTCTAAACAAAAATATTTAATACATTTTTATTTTAGTTTCATGACGAACTACTCACAATAGATACACCTATGATGCAAGACACCAATATACCCAGCACGCAAGACAATTCAATCGCATTCAATGCATTCAAGAGGCCAGAGGACGATATTATAGCTAAGGTAAATTAAAAAAAAATATTTTTTACATAAAACCGATATTTATTTTTTTTTTTTTTTTTTACAGGCGTTTAATCATATCGATGAACCACAGTCACAAGATGATGCTACACAGTCATTCGATGTAAACGATGGACCAGATTATTTCAGCCAATTCAGGACACCTTCGCCATCTCATTCAACATTCGCCTTACACCCAACACCAGTACGCAAAGTAAAGCGACAACTATACTAATATTTGTATAAAATTAAATAATTTGTGTGAAATAAAAAAACATGATATTTAAAAAAAGTATTTTCATTTATTAGTATTAAGGTTTACAAGGTTCTTACTTCTCCATTAAATGGATTGTAAGTTATAATTTGGTCATGTAATATTAAACAATATGCTGAAGTGTTGGCTGGAAACGCCTCGTGGGCTTCGAATTCAATCCTTAACTCAACAGTAGATGTTTTTACGTTGTCGTCCAGACAGTAGACAACTCATATCGACAACTATAATAGGTGATAGATTTTTGAAATCTGATCTAGTCAATAAAGGTGTAACGTCGTCATGACCGTAGTAAGATTTTTGAAATTCTGAGTACGCGCGGTATAATGTAGCTATTTTATTCTTGGTGAAGTCGCTTTGAAAATCTTCATAGGGGAATACTTCCGAGTTTAAATAAACTTTCAAATTTTTTATTTTACAATGGTCGAAATACGACATTGTTTTAATTGCACTATTTTTCTTATCAGTTTGAAATCCGATTATAACATAGCGTGGTTTTTCTAATTTGTTCGACGTTTTTACTTTCCAAGAGTGCGTTGTATTTTGAGGTAGAAATGGATATTCGCACAACTCCCACGATCTAAACGTGCACGTAAGTGGCTTTTGACTGTTTAATACTTTCAGTAGTTTTATTTTTTCTTTATCGCTGACTCTAACCATAGGCATCTTCCACAATATTTTCGTGATATTTATTTTAACGTCTTTTAGTTTAGGAGCGTCTACGACAGCTTTATCATTATTATCATACTGCTTAATCGCATTTATATCTAACGAGGCTCGATTTAGAATAAGTTGCTGGTTAGAATTTATTAAGATACGTTTATAATCTTCGCAAAAACCAAACAAATCTTTGAGGTTAATACATCCGTTAAACGCACCGCCTTCAATAAAATCTTTATTAACATTTTTCTTTCTATCATTATCCCAAGCAGCGTTAAAGCGCGATGTAATATCTGATTTATTATACGAGCAATATCCTTTTAGTGTTGTCGTTATACCGGGGTTGATCAGTTTTTGAATTTGAATACCATTTAATTCATATTTCATTTCCGAGAAAAGAAATGCAAGTCCGTTGTTTATAAACCGAATTTCATCGGTTATTTCCACAAGTTTGGTTATTGTGCCTTCGATGTAGATATAACTCTCACACGGTAAAGTATAAGATTCCGTGTTGTGGAATGCAATACGTACTTCATCGTTATTAGACAGGGCGGACGTTGAATAAGGTAGAAAAGAATGATAGTCAATTTGAGTTATTCTGCAATCATCGACCATATTTACCGGTCACGTCTAAATACATATCGTCCATATTAAATAGCGTTCAACGACCGTAGAAAAATTAAATTGTTCACTGTTAACTTAATCGTAGATTGAATTGAATATTTTTTTTTCTTCAGAGTTGTTGTCTTGGTAATGTTGCAAGTACGACTAACGGGTTTTACACCTACAGTCCTATTTATATTATAAAATTGCAGACCCATTTCACAAGTCTTGAATTAATAATCGTATCGATACTGGCTCACCGCGTAGATCGATTAACTCGTTGTTCTGATTTTTCAAAATTATACTTGCGTGCGTTATAGATGTAGTATTGATGGGGTAAAATACCAATTGTGTAGGTATCTCGATTATTTTATAACCTGGAGGTACGTTAGGATAAAACTCGTGTATTGTATGACACTGCTTTCCGTTATTGAATGAACCCGTAACTAGATTTGATTCGATATATATACAGTTTGTTTTGGTGATATTCACCAACGTATCCGACACGTGTTTAACATTAGCATCATATAATTTACTTTTAAATCCCAATAACTCGCCTATATTATTAGGCATGGATAAATCTATAGATACGTTACATATCATTTCACATTTTAATGTGTTATTATTTGGCTTCAACTCAAACGAAATCTTTGAGTCATGTAACTTATTTTTTATTACTGCTTCAATTTCGTTCAACTCATACGAACCCGCAGGTATTGAGTAAACGATACGGTTTGTTTCTATTTTATTATCCATATAATATATAAAACCTATTTTATGACATTCCTTGGTTATATTAGGAATAGAATTATTTGTTTGAAATCCCAAGAGGCAGATCTTAGAATTTTTGCTGACTTCTAACGGTTGAAAAAAGTCGCAAGACAATTCACTCGAGTTACCGGTTAACGTTATGGTATACATGATAAAAATTGTAGACACAAATGTCCGCAGTTTGTTATATTGTATTTTTGATGTCTATTATAGTTATATTCGATATTAAAACCGTTGAAATATTTCTGTAATTCTATCGGTGGTGACAAATTTCCAAAACTGTCGTAATATTTAACTTGTTTTCCGATTTTCTTATACGCTACCCAATGAGTTCCTGTACCGTTTTCGATGTCTAAATTTACTACAGCTGACTCTTGATTTTTCGATCGTAGAGGCAACTTGTCTCTAGAAAATACGCCAGTGAAATGAGGTATTTTCAACATGTCAGCGTATTTTATAATCTCATAATCGAACAACGCTCTATCGGGTAACGTAGCAATTAGTTTTTTGACCTAGTTTTCTTAACTGATCCACCCTTGTATGGCGCCAGGTATAAACCTTTACCTTTTACAATTTTATAAGAACTCCCCTTGTGAGGTGATAGATATAAACCTTTACCTAAATGAATAGGTGTGTTTTTACCAGAATTTAATTCATTCACGACTTTTACTATATTACCAACACCACCGGTAAGTGCGCCTAATGCTGATAAACCAGCAAAAATTGGTATTAAAGGTAACACACCCCCCTTTTTCGGAATGGGTATAATTCTAGGAGTTTTAGTCTTCTTATTTTTAGATTTCTTATTTTTAGATTTTTTAGCAGCTGACAGACATGTTTTTACTAATTTAGCTATATTTTTTTCATTCGTTTTATTTTTGATCGCATTTTTAGCTGCTACGACCATTTGTTTAAAACCACAACCAGCACCCATCTTTCGCTTAACTTTCATGGCTGCAGTAACCAACCAAGATGCAGCTTTTTCCTTGATACCCGTGTTTTTAGATTTAAACACTTCCCAAGCTTGATTTTCTAATATTTCGTCAGCTCTATGTCTATCGGTTAGTGAGTTACTTTTTTCATACGCTATATCATGAGCTCTAGCCAACTCATCAAGACTGTTTATACCTCTATCTCCACGTGCTAACCTTTCTTTTAATTTGGTTCCGGGTCCGGCAAATCTAAAAATATAGATAAAATTTAGTTAGAACTTAATAATAATAATAATATATTGTATTGGCCTACCTATAGCCGGGTAAATGTAGTTCTACCGGTAAATGGTTTATAACCGAGTTAATAAGACCAGATCCCTTATTGTTGTTTCGCTTACGAACGTGAGACATCGTGTGACGCTTCCGCTAACATAGCGTCTGTATTTATAGTAAAAATTTTCTTTAAAAATGCGCTTTATCGAACAAGAGAAAAAACTTCGTATTTATAACATTGATACTCCAGATACAATTCAACTGAGACATGGCGAGCTTTTCCCAAATACGATAAGGTCGTTGGTACTTGGGAGCTCTGGGTGCGGAAAAACCAATCTTATATATTTTCTACTCGTCGATGAAAACGGGTTACGATTTGAAAACGTTTATATATACTCTAGAACGCTGGAAAAACCGAAATATAAATTAATAAAACGTATTATTGACGGTATTGACGGTATCAACATTTTTACTTTTTTCGAGAATGATAAAGTTATTCCACCCGAACAAGTCTTACCAAATTCAATTTTTATCTTGGACGATGTTATCGGCGAACAACAAAACGTAATAAGGGAATATTTTTCTCGAGGTCGTCACAATAAAATAGATATATTTTATCTGGCTCAGAGTTATTCAAAAGTACCTAAACAACTGATACGTGATAACGCAAATTTAATAGTATTATTCAAACAAGATGAAACGAATTTGAAACATGTATACAATGAACACTGTTCGGGCGATATGACATATAAACAATTTAAAAAATTTTGTGTGACATGCTGGAATCGTGAGAGGTTTACATTTGTTGTTATTTGTAAAGATAGTGATCGTGATAACGGACGCTATCGCTTTGGTTTCGATACTTATGTAGTTATATAAGACGGAGTTTACAGTAAAAATCGTCATTTAAAACGTAATCATGAAGGAAGAAAGTAATATATTAGACAAGTTGGTCAAAGCTAAAGAAACTATTAAACGTAAATATATCGCATTAAAAACCGGGGAGGCTGATGTGCAACAGTTAATGGCTCAAACATTTAAACCGATTATAGATCCTTTAAATAAAATTTCTAACACACGTGATTCATTTACATACAAAAAAAAAAATAATAAGACAATAGAACCTGGAAATATGAATATACATGATACTCAGCCTATTAACGACGACATCAACTATCAACAACAAATTGAAAATTGGTTCCATTCTTCAGATATAGATAAAATCTATGGTCCGAAAAAACTTATAAGCGGAGATATTACCAAGGGGAATAAAGAAGTCAAATTTATTCAAAATAAAATACTTATCGAAGAAACTGTTTATCCGTCAACCTCGGGCATTTTTCAGTTATTATTTTTGAAAAATCCACTCGTATATACTGATAATGATTTGAAAATATATAAATCGGTATTAATTCAAACATCTGCACATTTAACCGCAAACGGGCTAACTATTAAAAAGGCGGGTAATAAATATTCTAATATTATTAGTAAATTATTTCCTTTGGGTGGCGAGCTGTCTATGAAATTACAGAAAAATAACTTAGTGTATTGGGGCAATCCAAACGAGTTGATCGATCGATTACGTCTAGTTCTCGCGTCAAAAGCAGCTGGCAATACAGGTGTTTCAAACGAAATAATATCGATTTTCGAAGAATTATTTGAAGCCGGGTTAATTAAACGAATACCAAATGTCTAAGCGCGAAATCGCCGATGAACTACACATGCCGGCTAGAAAAAATTTCGTTAGACGTAGAGTTAACGTATATGGAAAAAATGATTTATGGCAAGCTGACTTGGTTGAAATGATACCGTATTCAAGAAAAAATAAAAATTATAAATATATTTTATGTGTGATAGACTGTTTTACAAAATTTGCGTGGGCTATACCACTAAAATCAAAAACCGGTAAAGAAGTCACAAATGCAATGTCTAAAATATTAATTGACGGAACACCAAAACTTTTGCAACTCGATAACGGTAAAGAATTTTACAACACGACTTTTGACGCGTTGATGAGTAAATATAATATTCATAAATATTCTACGTTTAGCGTTATGAAAGCGTGTATTGTCGAACGATTTAATCGCACATTAAAAGAAAAAATGTTTAGAGAGTTTACGGCACGCGGCTCACACGAATGGATTTAAATTTTACCGTTGTTGCTTGGCGAATATAACAATTCAAGACATAGAACTATAGGAATGACACCGGTGCAGGCAGATTTAAATCCTTTATCAGTCGAGTTAAGACTTCGTAAGATTAATAATCAAAATATTAAATTCAAAATTGGTGATAACGTTCGTATCAGTACACAAAAAGGTGTGTTCACAAAAGGTTATTTACCTAGCTGGTCTACAGAAATATTTGAAATTATTAAAATATATAAGACATTACCCACTACTTATCAACTTCAAGATTATATGGGTAAACCGATTGCTGGTTGTTTTTACTCTGAAGAAATACACAAGACCAATCACCCAAACAATTTCTTGGTAGAAAAAATTGTACGAAGAAAAAAAAATCAAATGTTTGTAAAATGGTTAGGATTTGATAATACACATAATAGCTGGATAAATACAAGTGATGTTAAAAAATAGTGTCAGTCGAGCAGTAGACATGAACGTGTTTGGTGGTTCTCAGATCAGTGAAAAAAATAGAGGTATATCACATCTAGAGCAGTCTATTAAATTTAATTCATCTAAACTGATTAATTTTGAGAATTTATTCAGCGAAAACATCAAAACCATACAATTACATGAAGAACAAATAAAATCGTTACATTCTATGAGCATAGAAATTAAAAATATTTCGTTTGAATTGATTAAATTTACAAATTTAGTCAGTGAAAATATCAAAAGTGTTAAAGTACATGAAGAAAAAATAAAAACATTGCAAAACAGACAATAAATATATATTATAATGGCAACGGCTATCCTAGACATTCAATGCTTTCTTGGAGCAAGCAATGAATACATGATAAAAGAAATGTCTATAGTAGACACAGAAACATGGTCAGCTCAACACTGGATTTTTAAAAACTCAAACTCTATGCAGGACAACAAGAGTCGAAGAACGAATAAATGGTTGGAACGTAACTACCTTCAACTATCTCTAGGACATGGTGATGTAGAGTATGCAGAACTAAGCAGAATAATGAATTCATTGAAATTCAAGTGCATTTATGTCAAAGGTGAACAGAAAAAACAACTTCTTATGCAGTTTATACCCCAAGTTGCACTCATCAACATTGAAGAAAATGGCTGCCCTCGACTTGATCAATTGTGTGACGAAGAAACTCTACCTTGTTGTATTTTTCATATGGAATTTAATCCTAAACAATGTACATTTTATAAAGTATTTGCTATAAGAAAATGGTTTATAAATAATTCTTAAAAATGTATACAATTTTCATTTAATAAACTTAATATTATATTTTAACATTGGTTTTATTTATTTATATGCTAACATATATACATACATTTATATATATGTTAGCATTTACAATTAATAAATTTAATTTAATATATAATAATATAATTATTAATTAAATATATAATAATGTGGTTAACCATCTAAAACAGAAAAAACATGTAAAGTTTATTAAGAAAAAAAATTATCCTAACTTAAATATATGATAATTAAATGATAGTTCAGATACATTATATTTATAAAAATATTTACATGATATATACAAAAAAAAATATATATACAGGTTATTTTAGTTAGATAGAATAAAAAATATTCATATAAAGTATTTATAATACATAAATAATATTTCTTATTTAAACATTAAATACATATATACATTATACATACAAAGAATTTACAGGTTATTTAGTTAGATAGAACAGACAATAATTTAATAAATATACAGTACGGTTATAAAAAATATATATACACATATACATTATATTTACAAAGTATTTAGTATTTACATTATATTTATTCAATATACAGTAACGATATACAAAAATAAACAAATGTATACAGATCATTTATAATATATAAAACTCAATAACCACTATCATCCATCATTGCTACCATCTCTGCTTCCATTTGCTCAAGTTCTTGCCTTAACCTTTCAGACCCCCTAAAAATATATATATATATATATATAAAACAATTCATAATAATATAATTATTTTAAAAGTTACTTTATATTATAGTGTCCATGAGCCAGTGTATTTATTTTATCATCTAGTACAACCCTTTTATCGTCATAACTATTAAATGTTATTTTGCTAGAACGAATAGTTGTTAATTGATGATTAAAAGAACGTATGGACACGTTAAATTGTTTATATGTCTCATCAAGCATCTCTCCAAACAAGCACTTCCGATGGTCCTCGAACATCATATGATTTTCTACTACATGTTTTCTGATAGCCTTTGCCCTAATCTCTTCTTTAGGTTTTATGGCCGGAATAACACCGACAGCTTTTCCACCCTCGATTTTATAAGCATATGATTTTGCACGGAGTGCACAGAAGGCTGTCATTGTAAGGCCGTTGGTTTCATCAGAAAAGTATCCCGGGACCTTAGAACGTTCGGCAATATAACACGGGTGGTCCTGTGGTAGGTTAGCCGTATCCATTCGTTCGAGTAGGTTTGGATTATTCTTCAAGTCGGCGTAGAAGTCGTCAGTCAAAATATAGTATACCAAAGAATCTAAAATAATATTAATTAATATATTCATATAAGACGTATTTTAATATATTTACCTGTATCAGTATACATAAGTTTTATATTATCATTATACTGTTTCTTCATAACATTATAATGATAGTCATACATCAAAGTTTTACTAATATCCAAGACTGAAAAACCTAGGTATATAAAAATAAAAGATAAAAATAAATGTATTAATAGAAAATTTAAAGTTTAAATATTTACCAATATAAATAGGCTTATCGAATTTTATAATTGTATTCGCCATAGAGATTGCTGATAAATCCTCGTTATACGGTGTCATATATTTAAATGTTGGTTTATTCACTAGTTTTTGAAATCGCCTTGTACATGAAACCAATTCCATCTTCATCCTATGCCTTACACATTTCATTGTTTTTCCTTACGAAACGTCAAAGAAAAAAAATGTTAAAAAAAAAAAGTATGAAAATTACTAAATACGGCGTTATTCATGAGTTTAAAAAACTCCCTCTCAAAATTGTTCGTCGCGTTTTTCCTCATCTCAGTATTCATCTTTATATATTCTGCAAGCCAAGACAACAGCTTAAATTGTATAACTCGATGAACCTAAAAAAAAAAAAAAATAGTATCGAAACTTGAATTTAAAATATATATATATATATATGTATATACTTTTTCAACTATAAGACCGTTTTTAATGGCCTATTGTAGATTCCTATAGTGAAGACATATTTTTTTTTGGTCTCAAATGTCGCCATCAGTTTTTGAACTTTTGAGCCTACGGGTATAGAATTTTGTGGCAGGAATGGCAGATCATTATGATGTTCGTGAAGTTCTTCTGGATATGCTATATCTACCTCATAAATCCTACCTATAGGGGATGTATCATCCAAATCATTCAACCCTTTCAGCGTAGGCTCTACCCATTTAAACCCGCCATAGGGCATGAATTCACTCATAGCATAACCATATAAGTTATTACAATCCTGATATATCAGCCATGATTTAGGTTTTGTTTCGTCATATTCAGGGTTATGTTCATTATTAGCCGTCGCGAACCGCATGCTTGCCTGTACCAGGCCACCTCGTATACCTAAAAAATACAAATAATTATAAAAACATAATTATAATAATAATTATAATTTTTTTTTTTTTTTTTTACCTTTTTCGAAAAGAAGAATCATGCTGTAATCAGTTAGTAATTCTAACTTGACCATAGTTTTCTTCAACATACAATCGAATGACATACCGGGGGCTGTATAATAGTATGCCGGATCCAAACCATACGTCTCTTCATACAAAGATCGCGGAAATTTTCAAAAATATCCGCTAACAATAATACATCAATTTTCAAATACAAATCTGAATATTGACCTAACGTCTCACAACCAAAGTGTCTCCACACTTCAACCGCGTGATTATATTCTTCATCCTTGATTCCCGACTCAGTTAGCGTACTATAAAAATCTTTTTTCTCCGGTAACGTATATTCCTCCAATGCTCCCCAACCGTCCGTATACTCATACGGGTATACACCCTTTCTGGTCACTAGTGGCATGTCATCTGCTACAAAACATTTCGATGTCTCGCGGAATTTCTCGAAGTTTGGAGTTATAAGGTTAGTTGCTAGTGTTGATAATTTTGATGCCATAAACCTAAACGTGTCTATGAATCGGATGGTAAATGTCTTTGATATATATTTAGAAAATGATATATATTTTTCTACGCTGTTTGGTATAACATCTATCTTATTTGCATCATATGCAAGTTCAGTAACAATAAAATGAGCATCATAATTTGATAAGTTATGTAGAAAGCATGGAACAAATTTTGGCTGTTTTAAATCTAAATTACATTTAAAACAGAGTGATTGTCGAAATTTGCCGGTAAGGTGGCAATGGTCTCGGACTTTACCAACAGTTGTGAAACTACATTTACATAAATTGCAATTATTATCCTCATTATGCCTACGAGTGTCCTCCTCAGTCATATTTATTGGGGCATTCGTCTCCAATAATTGTTCAACCCGTTTACTTATACCCACAATCTCTTCTACAAAACGTCGTGCCACGTCCTGCCTACTTTCGCTACCACGGTAAATAATAGGCGTCGTCGGTATATTATATTGCTCCAGCAGCTCTATTGGTACGTCGTCGGATACCTTCACTATAAATCCGTAACTCAAAGGAAGGTGCTTTTGTATAATAGAGGTATTTTTACCTTTCGCCTCATCGGTCTTTATAAGGAGCGCCTCAAAGTCAGCATGAATCACGAAAGGATGTCTATGTGTTTTACCCCATGATATAAATTCCGTACAGTCGCCCACCGCCGGCAATACAGGGAATACGGCTTTATGTGATCCACAGATAAGTTTATGCTCATTCAGAGCTGCCTGTCCACTTGCTTTATGTTTCAATGACCTATCGTCAAATGACGTGAAACATCGTTTACAAAATATAACACTCTGTTTATGATTAGTTTTTTGTGCACGGATAAGTCTAGAAAAATTGCTTATATAAACATAATGGTAATCTTCTTTGTCGGTAATAAATAACAAGTCTAAATGCTCAGCTTTTTCCTCTTCTACTACTTTTAATGGATAAACAATATGCGACACAGAATTTGATGAAGGGTTAAATTTTTTTTTCAATTCCATAAACATTTATTGAAACGTTTTGATTGTTACGCTCGAATATTTTAACGTCACACAAAGGTGTCGGGAATGATAGACCAGTGAAGTTATACTTATGTGCATGTTGATAATAATTATTACTAATACAATATTTATTTCTACCCGTTACGTGTTTTGCTAGAACGCACCACTTAAAGCATTTGCAGTCATTATTTTGAGGGTTAATTGTTCCGTTTTTATTTTCTATCATAGCTGGCAATGGTAAATATGATGACCCAGTTTCAGGGGTGAATGCATTAATATTATTTAAAATTTGTTGGTCATCATTTTGTGGATTATCTATATTAATATCACCTTCGTTATTATCTGCATAATTTTCACCGTCATTATTATCATTAACATTTTCCCTACCCTCATTATTATCATTAACATTTTCCCTATCCTCATTATTATCATTAACATTTTCCCTACCGTCATGATTATCGTTATTTTCTTCATCATTTTTATCGTCGTAGTTAACTATGGGGGGTTGAACATAGGTTCGTAGGGAACGAAACATGGGGGGAACATAGGGAACGTAGGTTCAACCATTGGTATACCTATACACCGTCAATATTATTCCGTCTACGGTTTCCAAAATAAACCCACTCCCTCTCGATAAATACACATCTTCCTCCTCAAGTAACGTGGTAAACGCCTGCTCTATTTTTTCTACTAAATCCGTATCTGTATAAAGTGCTTTGGCTGGGGACACAAACGATCTGTTTTCTGACGAGTTTTCTACATTGGGTCTTCTGTATGTCCCCTCCAACTTAAGATTAAATTTAATAGGATTTTTCTCAATTGATGATTTTAATATTTTTACTAAATCAGACTTTATCGAAGCAAGAAATTCAGGTAAGTTCGGAATATCATTAATATTTTTCGCGAAATAATGAATAGCAAGCCGTTTGTGTGATGAACTAGTTTCAACGAAGCCGCTTGTCTTAACCATATCCATACGTGCTTTTTTAAAATTACGAGCAGTTTTTGTATTTTCCTTATGAACACGATTTTTACCTATCATGGTGTAATAATGATCTAAACAATTAAAAAAAAAAAACTATTTAATATTTAATAAAAATAAAGCGTATGATAAGTTTAAATTAAAAAAGAATCTCAAAAATAAATGTTAAATATCTTTTTTTTTAAATTACGATTAGTTTTTGTATTTTCCTTATGAAGACAATTTTTACCTATCATGGTGTAATGATCTAAACAATTTTTATATATAAAAAAAAATATTTAATATCTAATAAAATGAATCTTAACATAAAAAAAAAAATTCTCTGTCATAACCATGAAAATAAAAATAAAGCGTATGTTAAGTTTAAATTGAAAAAAATCTCAAAAATATATGTCAAATATCGTTATGAAAAAAACCTAATCTTACCTTGCACATCGCATAGCCCAACACTTTGGACTTGGTCCAAAACATTTGAACACAATTCATCGCCCACATCATCATACCACTCATCATTTGAACGTGAAGGTACGACTTGCTGGCTGTTGGGTGGATCAGTCAAAAGACTGGGAACACACTGACAGAGCATAGTCACTTGGCGAGGCGAGATGGTCATCGACCGTTGATATCGAGTATTTTTGTAGCGGTGGTAACATTTTAAACCATGCCCTACATAAATATTATTTTTATATTTACTATGTTAAATGTTTCGGGTTTAGTCGGAGGAAATGTGCATGTAGAAGGTCGTTTATTGGATGGGTCACAACTCACAAGTACCGTTAAAGTATGTGCTGGCGGCAAACATGAGAACATTAAATATACAAAAGGTTTAACCCATCTAGGGTATATTATTTACAAATCATTAGGTCAATAGGACTCATACCCCATAGGAACCTTGGGTTTCTTAAATAAGGATAGAATATATATATATTGTATGCGTACTGAGCTGATAGGTCACAATAGTGCTCCTAACAATAGATGATAGATCTTTAAATTTTGACCGCTCAATACGTTTTATGGTAGGCCCGTTCGTGTTATACAACTCATGCATCTAAGGGTGGCGGATTAAATTAAAGGAATAATTGAGATTTCTATAACATGTACATATATTGGTCCTCGACGCCGCCAAAGTATGTGCTGACGGCAAACATTTAAGCATTAAATATACAAAAGGCTTTACACATTTAGGTATATTTCTTTACAAAATATCATATATTCCAGAGGAACGTTGTTTTTCTTAAATAACGGTAAAATATATATATTGAATGCGCACTGAGCTGATAGTGGATGGGTCACAAGTACCGCTAGGATTTACCCACACATGAGGACTATGACAAACGGGTTGGGTCAGGTCATATCGCTAACAATAGATGTTTATACAACGATAGACTGGTTGGGTCAAGTCTTCCAACTAACAATAGGCATTTGTCAAACACATCGGTTATAATAGATTTCACCCCAATATATTTCTATAGATTTGGGTCAAGGTTTTAGTACAACACAACGATGAAGTGGTTGGTTTAGGTCATACCGCTAAAGTACGTGCTGGCGGCAAACATTTTAGGATTTAATAGATGAGAATAATAATATACCATGTACAATAATAAAACATAAAGTAGATTTAATATACATTGATCACATGATGCATATTGCATGCGCGTGCGTTTTCCCGGGCGCGAGGAGCTCGGACGGTGGAGAGGCAGCGCGGCGGGCACGGTAAAAATACATGTTGATCACGTAAAGGATACTAAGATGGTTATATGGTGTGAATACATTAATATGGCGTGTACACGATAATATGATGCAATAGGTGTGTGATAATATATTGATAACTCGGTGACTAGACGAGAATAAAATATATGTTGTAACATGCGCGTGCGTAAATACGTTTCCCCCCATACGCAGGCGCGAAAAATATATATCGGTTACGTGTGTGATATGTTGTCGCATGCGAGTGCGTGCATACGTTTAACCATGCGCATGCGCAAAAAAAAATATATATATGCGACAAGCGCTAGCTGATGGCTGGGGTGAGGGGGAAATATACGTCACGCACGTACGCGACAGGTGGCGGCATGACGAGTAGGACGAGTAAAAGACGATTAGGGACGAGGACGAGGTAAGGACGATCTACGAGGGGTCAAAGACGAGCTAAAGACGATTTGGGACGAGCTAAAGACGATTTGGGACGAGGACGAGTGCAGGAAACCCCCTTTTTATCCTACTGGTATAATTCTAGGAGTTTTAGTTTTTTTTTTTTTGATTTTTTAGCAGACGACAGACATGTTTTTACTAATTTAGTTATATTTTTTTCATTCGTTTTATTTTTGATCGTATTTTTAGCTGCTACGACCATTTGTTTAAAACCACAACCAGCACCTATCTTATGCTTAACTTTCATGGCTGTAGTAACCAACCAAGACGCAGTTTTTTCCTTAATACCTGTGTTTTTAGATTTAAACACTTCCCAAGCTTGATTTTCTAATATTTCGTCAGCTCTATGTCTATCGGTTAGTAAGTTACTTTTTTCATACGCTATATCATGAGCTCTAGCCAACTCGTCAAGACTGTTTATACCTCTATCACCACGTGCTAACCTTTCTTTTAATTTGGTTCCAGGACCAGCAAATCTAAAAATATAGATACAATTTAGTTAGAATTTAATAATAATATATTGTATTGACCTACCTATAGCCAGCTAAATGTAGTTCTACCGGTAAATGGTTTATAACCGAGTTAATAAGACCAGACCCCTTATTGTTGCTTCGCTTACGAACGTGAGACATCGTGTGACGCTTTCGCTAACAAGGCGTCTGTATTTATAGTGAAAATTTTCTTTAAAAATGTGCTTTATCGAACAAGAGAAAAAACTTCGTATTTATAACATTGATACTCCAGATACAATTCAGCTGAGACATGAAAACTCCCCTTCATCACAGGATGATATATTTTTAGTTAAGGTAATTTCTAAAATACAATAAATATATACAATAATATAATACAATATAAATACAATAATATAATTTTTTTTTTTTATAAAATCAATATTTATTTATTATTATTTTTTTTTTTCAGTCGATAGATAATTTTGATCGAGCACAGACACCTGATGAGATTCTTAGCTCACAGTCACGTGACGTAAACGACGGACCAGATTATTTCCAACAATTCAGGACACCACCATCAACATGTCAATCAACATTCGCGGAACACCCGGCACCAGTACGTAAAGTAAAACGTCGACTATTTTAATATGTAAAGAAATAATAATTTATGTGAAATAAAAAAAACATGATATATAAAAAAAAGTATTTTCATTTATTAATATTAAGGTTTACAATAAATATTTACAAGGTTCTTACTTTTCCATTAAATGGATTATAAGTTATAATTTGGTAGTGTAATATTAAACAATATGCTGAAGTGGAAATTGGAAAAGCTTTTTCGGCTTCAAATTCAATCCTCAGGTCTACAGTAGATGTTTTTACGTTGTCGTTCTGTCTGCTCATATCAATGACAATAATCGGACAATAATTTTTGGACTCTGATCTGGTTAATAAAGGTGTAACGTTGTCACGAGCGTAGTAAGATTTTTGAAACTCTGCGTACGCACGCTATAATGTAGCTATTTTATTTTTAGTGAAGTCGTTTTGAAAATCTTCATAGGGAAATACTTCAGCGTTTAAATAAACCTTTAAGTTTTAATTTTACAATGATCAAAATTTGACATTGCTTTATTGGAATTATTTTTCCTGTCAGTTTGAAATCCGATTATAGCATATCGTGGTTTTTCTAATTTGTTAGTTGTTTTTACTTTCCAGGAATGCGTTGTGTTTTGAGGTAAAAATGGATATTCACACAACTCCCAAGACCTAAACGTACATGTTAAAGGCTTTTGACTGTTCAACACTTTCAACAGATGTATTTTTTCTTTATCACTGACTCTAACCATAGGCATTCTCCATAGTATTTTTGAAAAAAAGCTACAAGGACAACTTTTTTTAAAAGTTCCAAAAACCATCCAAAACTGTTGTAAACGGTTTGTTGGACGTTGTTGGAAAGGTCCCGTCATTTGTTGAAACTCCATCTATTTTATACGAATTTTTGAGATATTTCCCTTGACTTCACACCAACCTCTCTTTTATGTATGTCATCAGGCACAAAATATTTAAATAAAGTATAGAGTTCAAAATTGAATACCTGAAGGCTGAAAGCCACAACTACATATCTCTAGATAATACTATTATTCAAGAAAATTATAAATTGTATAAAAATGATTTATTTTAATTCAACTTTAATTATTATATAAAAATATTTAAAAAAAAAAATATCAAAAGTGTAGTCAAGTTGGTACCACTGTGATATACAATAGTTGCAATGTATGTGTTATATTTGAATACAACGATAAGCCATTGTATACGAAAAATGATTCTGGCTGTTAGCGTTTTTTTGTATTTAATATTTCACATATTATTATTACGGTTGATTAATTCGTCAATGTTTTTCTTTTCCATGGTCATAAGCAAAGTGTTAAGAATTAAAATTTTTTAGCGATTTCTTGTAATTTTTCGGTGGTTTTTCTCGTAGCATTAAATAACTATAGAGAAAATCGAAAAATAAAAATTCGAGCATTTTTACCATCCAAATTGTTCCTGACAGACAGAAAAAAATACCCATCTATTAGTAATGTATACATTCTTACGCTCCCATTAGAATCTGAAATAACATAAAAATAATACTGATAATTGGAAATAGTGTATACTTTTCCAAATCATAGGAAAAATACATTTTAACATTGATAACATGTTTTGATAATTTGGGGTAAATGGTGGTCGCCGATTTGGTAAACTCCGGCGAGTGGTACCAACTCGTCTTTACGGCCACTACTTAACCCAAATTACTTGTGCGGGAGTATATTACTCCGTTACAGAAGGTAGGAAGGAAAGTCGATGACTCGGGTACACGAGTTCGTGGAAATAATAAAGCCGTGACGTCGTGGTAATAATATAACTTTATTTTGGCGTGAATATAATGTACATTAACACGAAGTCGGGTCGAGACGGATGGTCGGTCGGGTCGAGAGCGCGTCGGAGACGGGACGTGATCGTACGACTATGTACGATGAGCGTCGTCGTGAAAAAGAACGAGATCCCAGTCCGATGGTGTTGTCCAGTGCCCAAGTCTGAACGCGGGACAAACCGGCGGAGCTGGGAGGGGAAAGTTGCGCGCTTGCAATAGGTCAGGCAAAAAGCGCGCGTAACCTTTACCGTGGTCGCGTACAACAATTATTAGGAACATTACAATTTACAATATAATAAAATAAATCACATACAAAAATAATAATAATAATTCGCACGGGTAATTTCGCGTTGCGATTATGGTAACCATGGTTGCGTTGGGATGTGTGATAAGCGGCGTATCACCACAATAACATTGATAACAGTGATTTTTAACATTGTTAACATGTTAACATTTTTTTATTTTTAAAGGAGATAATATAATATTATAGTATACTATATATTTTTATGTAACGTCATGTTTAATTAATACCACATATTTTTAAAAAATTTCAACAAATAAAATATAACGTAGTTATATATTATACAAACAAATAAGGTATCAGTATAAAATAAAATTCCTAAATTTAGGTAATAAAAAATGATGAAAAACAATATTTTCTTTTTTTGCATAAAGTTATTATGACATTCAAATTAATATTTATAAAATATTCAAAACCTTTGAAATCTTAATCAAATTAAAATAATTACCAATTACAAAATGTTATATAATAAAATAAAGCATTAATAAAAAATTGAAAGTTATTATTTTTAGTGCTTTATATAAAATATGGTATGTGGTACTATACGCATTGTATCTTTAATTTTACGAACTGTGCGAGTGAGATCGTCGTGCTGTTCCCATTGTCCACTCAGGCGTCTTATATATGCTATATAATGACCTATTCCGCTTAAACCACTTGGCTCTATGTATGCAGTTATTCCTGTGAGACGGTACCTGAAGATAAATTATTATATTTTATTTATTTATTTATTTATTTTATCACTTGTTTAATTTAAATACATTTTATTTTATTATGTATTTAGAAAATTAATGATCAATCACATTATTTTTTAAGTAAATTAAATAATTATATTTTTGTTTTAAAAAATGTATAACGCAAAACTATATTTATATATGTATTTATTTTACGATCAACTTTAACCATTCATATTTCTATACATTTATGTTTATCTTAATTGAATATTGCCAATATTGGTCGCATTATGATATACAAATTCATTAAACTTTTATTAACAATTTAACTTAATTGGAACTAAATTTAATTTACTCATAATTTGTTGGGTATTACACTTAGATACAAGAATAAAAATAAGTTGTTTTATAAAAACATTGATAGTTAAACTTTTTTTTACATATTATCATATTTCCTCATTTTTTTCAATGGCTGACATCATTGACTTAATGGTAATACATTTTTCAATTATTTCTCATTTAAATTAATTTCATATAATATTTAAAGTATTTTAATTTGCATGCCATATTATTACCTATTTTATTAGCATTTAAATATTCTTACTTATTGCTTTCTATGGAAATTTCCTCGGATACATCATTAAGATAACACATCAATGTATTGTTGCTGTCAAATGTATCCATCACGGTTTCTATAATTACATGGTGGCCTAATGTTTTTGTTATGGTTTGTGTACCTTTGCATCCATCTCTGAAACATGGCCGTTTGTAAAATGCTAATTGTGATGGATACATAGTTACAGCGTCCTGCATATTATTAAATGAACCTATATAATATAATAATAAATTAATATTTTAATAGGAATAATATGATTACTTTCATCACTAAATATTTTTATTTTAATAAAATTACCTTCGACTAATTTCATGAGATCAATCGGGAATAGTGGTAATCCTGTCACTGTTTGATTACATTTATGATTGCTACATGTATTGAATTGTTTTATAGTTGGTGATTCCAGAAATAGTTTTTCAACTAATACATTTGTGTTAGCTTTAGCATCAAATTGAACGACATGTGCAAGTTCCACATTGCTTTTTGTATACTGTTTTACAATTGAAATGCGTTTTTTATAAAAATCCATGGTAGTGCCATTCATAACCAAGTAGTATGCTAATTTCATAATTTCGCATTCAGATGCTCTTGCAACATTTGCATATGTTACAGAATCGATTATACTTGTAGCCAAAATTTGTAAAATTGAGTCTACTGGACATGTGTTTAGTACACGGATTTTACATTTATCGACAGTTATTGGGCGTAATAATGTTCCATTCCGAGCTATATCGATCTGACGTTTCCCTTTCATATTTGTAATTTTTTTTCTTTTAATACGTATTTCTGGGTGATTATCTAAATATATTGATCTTCGATTTTTTTTATCTCCTTTATTTCTCCAATTTTCCACAGTGTTACCTTCTTGCTCTTCTAAATTGACCAAAGTTGTTTTTATGACATCCCTATCACCAGTAGTAATGTCATCTCTACTTATACAACTGTCTGAACTGGAAATGGTAAAAAGATTTTTTTTCAAATTTTTTTTATTACCTCCATCTATATCCTCACAATTGTCTAAATATTTTGGTGATACCTTTATAACATTTTTTAAATCATAATTTTCATAATTTATTTTATTTTCATCGTCACTTTCTGAACTAGTCGTTAAAATTTGCATGGCTGTTTGTTTATTTATAGAAGTGTCATTCTTATGGGTTTCATTATACATTTCATAGATTTCATTTTTGTTATTATCAATATCATAATTGTAACCTTTTTCATTTATTAAAATATTAGTGTCTGAACTACTTGTAGATAAGAAATGTCTCATTTTCATTTTTCTATTATGTAACTCATTTTCAAGCACTTTGATATTACTTACTGATAATTGTTTTTCGTTCAGACAATCTTCATTATTTGCATTCTCTTTATAAAGCTCAATGCATTGAAGGTTGCTTTGAGCCATCTTAATGTCCCCTCGGAGAGCTCGAAGATGTGTAACTATAAATTTGTCTGCTCTCATTTTTGATGTTCTCTTTGACAAAATTGATGTTTTAAGATTTGAAAAGTAACTTTCTATTCGAGCAGATGATCCTCTTTTATTAGGAGAATTGAAATGCTCTAATAAGACTCCTGTCCACAAAGGAAATTCACGGCATATTCCTAATAGCGGTCTTACAATTCCTGGACAATATAAAGCGTTTAGTCGATCCCCTCTAATTGATGCTTCATCTTTTGGTTTGGAGTATATATATTCAATCCATGTAGAAATCTGTGAATCATTATCTGATGAAATATTATTTTCTGAGATATAAAACTCGTTGTTATCATTTATTCCTTTATAAACATCGTCATCAATTACCACGTCCAATGCAATATCACCAGTTGTTATACATTCCGATAAGGTTAGTCGAGCGATTTCAGATGGCGATGGCTGTTTGTTGCTAATATCAAAACCGTCCATTTCAGACAATGCTACTGTTAGTATCATATTGAGTTTTCTTTCAAATTCTATCATATTAGTAGATTTTATTAAAAGTCAGACACATCTTACATAAAAATCTTTCACTTCTTTTCGACCATTCAAACATTTCCATCTACAAATCATGTGTATAATGTGAGCTACATCTATTCTTATAAAAGTTTTTGGTAATGTTGCTACATGGTTACACAGATAACTGAAGCAGCTATTTATGTAATCTCTTATTGTTTGTTGATTGCAGTATGCTCTGGATAGAGCCTTGGAGTAATCACACACAATCTCATTTGGAACTTGCATACCACAATCCATAAAACATCGGAGCCATGAATATATACTAGTTATATTTTGTCTCTCTGATAACTGCTGGGAAATAGGAACAGTTTTTCCATTCATTTCTACTACTATTTGATAAAGAAAAATATGTGAAGACGATATTTTATTTTGGGTACGTATTATTGGTAACACCAATGAACCTGTTGCATCAATGTATTGTGTCGTCCATTTTGTTCTAATATACGTTTTGTATATATGCTCTTGGGTGGGTGTCCAATAATGAATAAAAAATGGGTCAAATCCGATATTTTGTATTGCACCCTGATGTTCGTTGGAATATTTCAAATTACCTATGCTAAATATAGGATTATTTTCATTCGATATCCCTAGTTCAAGATTTGTAGCTTGCAGCTTCGCCTTGCGTAAAACTGAACTGGAATATAAGTTAGACGGTTCGATATCACCATAATCCATTGTTTGATCAGCTGCATTACGACGCCATTATGATGGATTAATACTAATTAAATCTTTGCCTACTTCATTTCTTTTAGAGCCTTTTAAAAATCTTTTTTTTGTATGTGGGATGTCTTTTGTATCAATAGTTAAGATACTTAAAATAACATCAGAATTTGATTTAGGTAACTCATCAATATTTCCAAACATCATAGCAAGACATTCTGTACATTTACCTTTAAATGATATATAGTCTTGTGTTACTTTATGGTAAGAAATTGTATAGCAGCATGGTAATTTATGTTGGTCCTAGAGTGCATCGAAAAATACATCAGTCCAACCATTTTGTAGACGTCTAACAAGTTTTTTTCCTTTCTTGGTACGAAACTTTTTTTCTTTCGGTTCAATATTTTTAAATATTTCATAAGGAATTACGACTTTAAACGATTTCGTATGTTTATCTTTTCGATTAATAGCATTTTTATACTTCAATAATTCTGTTTCACCATCTGATGTCGATGAAGAAATAAAAACATTATCATCTGATATCTGTTCAACTATATTTGGCTCTTCGTCGAAACCTAATTTTGCGCGGATACTGGTTAGAATATTGTATCTATTTTCTTTGACCAATGTGTATAAGTATTGCGAAGTTATACATTTCTGACCATCTACTGCACTGCTATTTATATTATCTGTGACTGATTTCCAAATTTTAGAAGACCAAGCTGGTATTTCACCGGCATTATTTAGAAAAGAAGGATGATCTAATATTTTATTAATTATTACGTCAACTCGTTTAGAAGCCATCTATAAATAACAAAAACAATATTAAAAAAAAACTTGTTAAAATAGCAAAAAATTGAGTTAAATGTTTTTTATATTTATATGGAGCATCAGAAAATGAGAAATCTTTGAACAAACAACGTTATAAACTGCTTATAAAATATGCTACAAAAAACAAAATTAATCTTGCGTCACTTCCTCCGACAGAAGAAGCTATCAGAAAACATTCATACAGAGTTTACTTGCAAGTGCAGTTGTGGCTAGGTCAAATAAAAAACCCTGAAGTATAGGGATGGACTTTTCAAAATAATATTTATTGTCACCAGTAACCACACTGAAAGCTCCAGCACCCGATCAGTTACTTAAATGTATAACATGTAATTATATTAAAGGTTGGGGTAAAAACTGTGGTTGCCGAAAAGCAGGTCTTAAATTCTCAATTATATTATGTGGACATTGCAAAGGTCAATGGTGCACTAATTATATAGAAATAGAGGTCGATTATATGGAAGATTGTACACTTGTAGAGATGAAACCGTAGAAGAAAAAGAAGAATACGAAACATAAAAGTAATAATATAATCTACTATATAGTTGCGACGTCTCACATCAACTTTGGTTGGATCGTTGATGGAAACGTCAGCCCAGCGGCCGCTTGCCCTGTTCTAAACAAGGTCGCCACCCTAGGCCGAGTTGTATTAGCAACGGAGCACTAGGGATTTTTGTTTTCCTTCGGAATGCCGAGGTATATAATAAGTACAAAAACTAATACTTCAGCACTTGATATCACGATAGGTTTATTGAATACACGGGCGCACCAGCCCGCACAGCGAAATAATAATACACAACAACACTAATAATATGGGCTGATGACGCAAAAATGTATGAATGATAATAAATTATTATTATGACAGCGGAAACGGCACAACGTTATAAACGAAATAATGGTAATTAATAAAAAAACAAAAACACCACATTAAGGTGGGCTTGAACAAAAGATTGTGTCGTATGGACATATATTATAATTACACTGATTTTCTTTGGTTAGCGGCTCGTTTTTTTTTTCTTTACATTATTATTGGATGGCGGATAAGTAACTTTGGTCGACGTCGATGACCAACTACCTCTATCTGCCCGACGGCTTTCGCCGACCCGGAAAAGGGTTTTCGGCGTACTACTCCATGTCGTTCATTAGTACATGTATCCTAAAATAAAGAAAATAACTAAAATGATGTAGGTCGCACACAAAAAGAAACTCAAACGGCGTGTCGACCGTCCGACGTATATTGTGGGTACTGGCGGATAAGTATACGGACACTGGTTATCGCAATAAGATTGCGTAACCGATGATTATCCGTCACATTATATCGGGTGGTGGTCGGAGACAATAATAATTATATTTTAATTACTTATTAAATATTATCTCAATTGATTACGCGTTGGTTTGTTACGTTACATAGTGTACTTAACTTTAAATCATAATATTTTGTGTGTTTTTTTGTTTGTTTGTTTTTTTTTTTTGTGTGTCTGTGTACAGCACTACAGCATAACTAGTCGAAATAATACTTCGATTTCAAACTTCAGGGGTGGTTTCCGATGGCAAAGTGAATATTCTTGGTGCATTATAGAGGTGAAAAGTAAACATTTTCCAACAGTTTCCAAAAAAATCGAGAAAAACAAAAAAAAAATGACAGAAAAACGGGAATTTTCACGCAAAACCAGTTTTTGACGAAATCGATATTTTTATATTGTTGTAATTCAAAAACTAATCACCGTAAATACTTGAAATTTTACACTGTTAAATTTTCAAAGTATTTTGACTTTTATTGAGCTATTTATAGACAGTTCAAATTTTTAATTTTTCTAAGTATTTTTTTTTTAAATAACGACAGAAAATTTTTGGTTGGCAAGAATATTTTGAAAATTTAATTCAAGGTTTCTTATAAGTTGGTCTTAAAGTGATAAAAAAAAATCCAAAATCTTTGGTCACAACTTTTTTTTATAAGTGCTTAAAGTTCGAATTTATACGAAATATGTCAAAATTGTGAAAATTTGCAAGTAATTTTGTGGATGAAAAATCGTAAAAATGTTTTCTTTCATAACTAAGTTTTGAAAATTTGGTACAAGGTTCTCTATACATTTTTCTTCAAATATCTGTAAAAAAAACTCTACCGGACGAAGACAAAAAACCTTTAGCAATGTTTGAAATTTAAATTTTTACAAAACCGCGTTAAATAACGGTTTAGCCTCAAACGATTTTTGATATTTGTTGTTATTCAAATAGTATAAGTCGTAAATACTTGAAAATTTTATCAGTTATTTAGATTGCTAATTTCTTTACGTGATTTGATTTTCAAAATATTTTGACTTTTTTTGAGCTATTTATAGGCATTTGAAATAATCAATTTTTTAAAATTTTTTTTTTATAAATGTTGATAAAAAAATGTAGGTGGGACAAAATACTTGAAAATTTAATAGGAAAATCCACATAAGTTGTTCTAACTCCCATTTAAAAATTATAAAAATACATAGGCACAATTTTTTTTTACAAGGGTTTATAAGTGATAATATTGACGAAAATCGTCAAAATCACGAATATTTGCCAATTATTCTGTAGTTAAAAATGTATAATTAATTTTTTATTAAAAGCTAAGAATTGAAAATTTAATACCAGATTGTCTGTAAGTTGAGCTTAAAATAATTATAAAAAAATTAATGATTATTCAATGAAAAAAATTTTACGAGTGTTTAAATTTTCACGAAATCAAAATTCACGCGTTAAAATAAAATAAAAACAATATTTAAAGTTAGCACAATTTCTTATTATTTAGAACGATTTTCTGGATAATCGATAATCGCTATAGTAGATAATTGCCGTAACGCTTATAAACAAGAAATAAATTTTAATTCAAACAAACATTAAAAATGATCGATTCAACCTTAGTAAACGTTTTTGATGAAAATATTTTTCTAAAATTTGTATTTATAAAATGGCTATTTTGATTTTTTTCAAATATCAAATAGAACATTTTCTAATTTTACTTACATAAAAAATTTAGGTCATAAAAGCATTTTTTTTAGGACATTTTTCGGGGTTTTTGAGGACATTAAAATCCCAGCCCTAATGATAAGCAATACACATATACGTTGATCTTATCAGTATGAAAACAACTGCCAGCATTGCAGGTTAGCCACTATGTTTAGTGAACGTCACAACAACCATTATGATAGGTGGTATAACATTGTGTGTTTTATTTTGATCAAAATGACACAAAAAAATACTGTAAATTTTAAATAAAAAAAAATGTCGTGTACCATAATATTAAAATTAATAATAAATTAATATTTTTTTCTCACAATTTACCAAATATTCTAAAATAAATAAGTTAAATATTCCCTAACCCATGAAATATTTTCATATAATATGCAAAAAAAACTTTTTCCTATGAACTCAGAGTTGAACAAATCGTCCACATTCCTTATTCTCATAAGACTGTATACACTCAGTAACGATATTATGTAAAAATATAAATCCAGTCTTTACAGTCATTGCATAGCAAATTGTACGCCCAGTGCGTTCAGCTTTATTAATTTACAAATTTAAGTGGGAGATTCTGATCTCTTGTAAAATGTAAAAGTAAGTAAATAATCGACAGTATATAATTGTATAGTAACTAATAATATCAAATTACCTAATAAACAAACGTAATTTTTTCTTACCTTAGTTGTGTTTAAATTAATATGGCAATGAATATAATTCCTTTGATTTCATCAAACAATAAAAATGTATACACAGTACCATTCAGACCATTGGACATGACGGTAAAATGACGAAACTTTCTCAGTACAATTATAAATTTATATTAGTATTTAGTATAAACTATTGAGTGATAATTTTATTATTAGCTAATAATAACTATTTATAAAGATATTATATTGCATTTATAAATATATTTTATTAAATTGTATACAAGCGTCAAACTGAATTTATTATTCGACATCAGCCGGGAATTCCAGAAGACCGCTATTGCCATAACTTTGCATCTTCCCGATGAAGTTCGTAAAATACGATCCAAATTACCCATGATTTAAAATGTCTACACACTGGCAAACACAAGACATACGTACACATAAAAGGAATAGATGGAATAGCTGGTTTAACACACGTTAAACAAACGTATCAAAAATTCGTATAAAATAAATAGAGTTCCAACAAATGGCGGGACCTTTCCAACAACGTCCAACAAACCGTTTACAACAGTTTTGGATGGTTTTTGGAACTTTTAAAAAAAGTTGTCCTTGTAGCTTTTTTTCAAAAATTCGTATAAAATAAATGGAGTTCCAACAAATTGCGGGACCTTTCCAACAACGTCCAACAAACCGTTTACAACAGTTTTGGATAGTTTTTGGAACTTTTAAAAAAAGTTGTCCTTGTAGCTTTTTTTCAAAAATTCGTATAAAATAAATGGAGTTCCAACAAATGGCGGGACCTTTCCAACAACGTCCAACAAACCGTGGAGAACAGTTTTGTACAGTTTTTTATGTGTTTGATTTAATGTTGGCCGTTAGTGTGAACTTAGCGGTGGTTTTGGAAAATTGTCTATAACTTTTTAATGATGGTCCAACAAATTGTAAAACCTTTCCAACAATGTCCAACAAACGTCCAACAAAATTGTTGGATAGGTTTCATTGAAATCTGTTACATGAGTGCCGCCAAGTTCACGAACGTCATTACCAACTACTTATCAACTACAAGATTATACAGGAAAACCGAATGCCGGTTGTTTTTACACCGAAGAAATACACAAGACCAATCACCCAAACAATTTCTTGGTAGAAAAAATTATGCGAAGGAAAAAAAATCAAGTTTTTGTAAAGTGGTTAGGATTTGATACTACACATAATAATTATATATATATAATATTATATAATAATAATAATTATTCAAAATGTATTTTAATGTATTATAAATTATTATTATTATTTTTTTTTAATATTACTATTGAATAATATGACATGATATAGCTAATGAATATCTAGTAAAATAAATACACTGAAATACTTAAAATAGGTACGTTATTAAACATTTTGAACCCCTCCCCCCCCGAAAAAAATTTATGGATAATGAATTCATTGAAATTCAAGTGCATTTATGTCAAAGGTGAACAGAAAAAACAACTTCTTATGCAGTTTATACCTAAAGTCACTCTCATCAACATTGAAGACAATGGCTGCCCTCGACTTGATCTATTACGTAATGAAGAAACTTTATCTTGTTGTATTTTTCATATGGAATTTAATCCTTCACAATGTACATTTTTTTAAAGTATTTAGCATAAGAAAATGGTTTATAAATAATTCTTAAATATGTAATTGTATACAATATATTTAATAAACATAATATTATTAAATTTAAACATGTTTTTATTTATTTATATGTTAACATAATATATGCATGCTAACATTTACATGATTTTTAAGTAAAAAAAAAAAAAAGATATGAAAATACAAGTATAAAAAAAACCTATCTTATAAATATCTAATAATTAAATTATGTTACATTAAATTTATAGAACTATTTACATGATATATGTACAATATTTACAAAGTATTTAAAGGTTATTTTGTTTGTTAAAACAAAAAATAATTTAATTAATATACAGTAAAAATATTAAACAAAAAATAAAATATGTGTACATACCTAGTATAAATAATATTTACAATTATCGTCATAAAACCTAATATCCATTACCCTGCATAATTTCAACTAACTCCATTTCAATCTGTATAATATTTTTATTTATATGTTAAATAATATATACATATGTGCTAACATTTACATGATTTTTAATAAAAAAAAGATATGAAAACACAATTATAAAAAACCTATCTTATAAATATCTAATAATTAAATTATGATACATTAAATTTATAGAACTATTTACATGATTTATACACAATATTAACAAAGTAAATAAATATAATATTAATAAATAGTTTTTTTGCTTGTTAGAAAAAAAAAAAAATTTAATTAATATACAGTAAAAATAAAATATGTATACAATATTTTACAATTATCAACATAAAACTTAATAACCACTATCCTCCATCAATGCAACCATGTCTGCTTCAACACGCTCGAGTTGTCTGTAAAATTAAAAATAAATATAAGTAAAATAAAATAAAATATATCTTTATTGATTTATCTCACTCAATGCGATAGTGTCCATGAGCCAAGCTGTTAATTTGGTTCTCAAGCACGTGCCTCTTATCATCCGATCTATTTAACGTTAATTTAACTGTCGAAATTGTTTTCATTTGATGTTTATATGATCTGAATGAATTGTTCACTCTGAACGGAGTATATTCATTTGATGTCGATGTGTGTCCGATTGATTTAAACAATTCAGATTGTTTGATTGCTAAAGCTCGTGCATCAGTATTATCAATCATTGGACCGTCCCAAAACAAACATTTCTTATGGTCCGAAATACTAAGATGGTTTTTAACGACATGTCCTCGTACTCCTTTCGCCTTGATTTTTTCAACACCAGCTAAACTATATGCATACGATTTAGATCGTAGAGCTATAAATTCCCTAATAGCTACTCCGTTAGTCTCATCTGAAAAATTGCCTGGTAACTTTTTCCTGACAACAGAATAGCATGGATGACCAACTGGTAAGTTTGAAGTATTCATGCGTTGGAAAAGTTCAGGGTTATTCAATATATCATTATAATAGTCCACAGTATTTTTAAAAAAATGTTTTAGTTTATTCATTACCATATAATATATATATATATACCGGTATCAGTGTACATCAGCTTTATATTGTCGCCATAGTTTTTTACCATTGATCCGTAGTGGAATTGGAACATTAAAGTTTTCGATATGTCTAAAATTGAAAATCCTACGTATATTGGCTTATCAAATTTTAATACATCAATGTTCATATGTATTGCAACCAGGTTTTCATTATAAATTGTAATATCTTTGAACGCGTTTTTGTTAATTAACTTTAAACACTTTTTTTCATCAGACACCAGCATCATTTTTAATCTATTTCTAACATTCTCCATAGTTTTTCCTGAAAAAGTTCAGTTTTTAAACAAGTTTAAGTTTTTATAGTTATTGTGATTAAATAAACGTACCTACCAAAGACTGTATTGTTCATCAATTTGAAAAAATCTTTTTCTAATTCATTTTTTGCGTTTTTTCTCATATTTGTGTTTAACTCAATATACTTAACAAACCATGGAGATTGTTCAAATTTTAAAACTATGTACCTTCAAAAAAAATTTTTTTTTAATATACCATTAACAATAAATATGTAAAATTTTAATACTTTTTCCAACACCAATCCTGCTTTTAAAGCTTGTTTCAAAGCCATATAATGAACAATATAGTTTTTTTTAGTTTGCAAATTGGCAATGAGTTTTTTTATTTTTGAACCATTTGGAGCTATCTTCTCTGGGAGGTATGGCAAATCATTATGAGCTGTGGTATCACCCGTATTGGATAATACGCGGTAAACCAACTATACGCCTTACCTTCGTATGCTCTAAGCTAATGACTGTCTCTAGAATAAATTCAGATTAGCACTGTTAACTTTTGAGCCACGATGGTATGCGTTTAAGTCGATTCTACGTTCGTTTCCTAAATTGGAATGACTATTAGGACGCCACAACCGGAGCACTGTTCAGTTTGCAATAAACGTCATTGACTATAGGTGTGTGGGTCTGAGCACTGTTCCAATATTAAAGGTAAGAACGAAGAAAGACTTTGAAATAATACTCAACTCGGGTTTTCAGGTCAGAAACACTTTTATTATATTTAAAGACAAACATAAAACACTTAGCGAATTCAGACCGCCTAGTTCGTACTATGATCAACGTTTCACACGCGTGACCACAGTATATACGTCCTCGCCGATTCACTCGGACTCCCCGTGCCTGCGCGTACGGCGGTGTTATATAGTAATTCTTTTTGCTGTCTCAGCACATATTGCTTCACTGACCTATGTCAATACAGTTTACAAAAAAAAAAATGTTCCTACCTCTATTACATATATTAAATAATATCTTAACGACTGTCTACAGTATACGACAGAGCGTCATGTAATGAAATTGGATATGAAATGTCAACTTCCAACGAATATCCTATCTCCGATGTATCGTTAGTGTTTTCCAATAAATTTAAAATATTCTCATTGCTTAAATCCTCGCTATACCATTGAAATCCGCTCTTAGGCATGCTCTTTGACATAACCCATCTATAACTGAAAAAAAATAAAATAAAATAAAATAAAATAAAAAATAAATAAATATTCAATAATTTTTTTTGTGTAAGGTATAATACATACAGATTTGTTGCGTCCAAGTACACAATCCATGAATCGGGTTTTGACTGATCATATTCGGGAACCTCTTTATTATTTGCACACGCATATCGCATACTCGCTTGAGTAAGCCCACCTCGAATTCCAGATTCAACCATCAAAATCTGGTCATAATCAGTCAAAAGCTCAAGTTCTACTTCAGTATGTTTGAGCATACAATCAAACGACATCCCAGGTGCAGTATAGTAATAATTAGGATCCAATCCATACGTGTTTATGCATAAATCTCTAAAATTTTCAAAAACGTCGCAAAGAAGCAAGACATCAACTTTTATATACCAATTGCTATATTCACCAAGAGTTTTGAAATTAAAGAAATTCCATACTCGAAGCGCGTGTTGGTAATCGGCGTCATTTATATTTGATTCGGTTAATTAACTGTAAAATTCGTTTTTGGGAGGCAAACACTTATCTTCCAATTTATCCCAAATGTCTGTATATTCATATGGGTAAATGCCTTTTCGTGTTATTAAATCAATATCGGTGTTCTTAAAATTTTTTTTTATTTCTCTAAACTTATTTGTATCATATTGAGCTAAATTACCAACGAGTTTTTCTAAACTAGTAGACATAAATCTAAATGTATCGACGAAGCGGATTTGAAATTTATTTGAAATATATTTCGTAAATGAAATACATTTTTCTTCTGAGTTAGGTATAACGCTAATTGATTTTGTGTCGAAACCGAGTTGTGATACGATAAAATGTGAGTCGTAACCAGAGAGGTTGTGGAAAAAACACGGTACAAAATTAGGCTTCACCATTATTAAATTGCATTTATTGCACGCGGTTCCTCTATACTTTCCCGTTAAATGGTTATGGTCCCTTACAGGTAAATTGTTATTGTTAAACTTTGTTTTACAAAGTGGACACGTTCCTCGGTCAGCGATATCAAGGTGTAATTTATTATCGTTATCGTTCATTATAAGTGGTACATTTATGTTTAATACATTTTCTATTTTTAAACCAACTTGTGCTATTTCTTGCAAAAACTTTTTAGCTACTTCACCAGGACCAAAACTTGAATCTCCGCGAAATATAACGGGGGTCGTCACAATTTTAAATTTTTCTAATAATTCTGGTGATACATCATCACTTGCTTTTACATAATAACAGTAACTCATTATGTAGTGGTTATGAATAATACGAGTATTTGAAGTAATATCTGAATCATTTTCTTTCTGCAGTAATGATTCAAAATCCGCATAAATTGCAAATGAATGTTTTTGTGTTCGATTCCAATTTTCAAATTTCATGTACGTATTTGGTTTTGGTAGGATAGGTGTCATTGGTTTATTTTTATGACATTTAATTGTGTGGTCTTTAAGTCATTGGTCGCCGTCTACGACAGAATATGACTTAAAACATCTTTTACACAAAAACATAGCATGTCCGTTCAAAGATAACTGGGAGCCTATTAATTTTGCTAAATTATTAATTCTACAATAATGATTTTTACCCTTTCCATCTCCAAACAATAACAGATCGTGGTGGTCGTCCAATTCTTCATTACAAACTTTAGAAGGGTAAACAATATATGGATTCAAATTTGATTTAATAAGATTTTTTTTTGAAATTTTTTTTACATTATTTTTAAAAGTAAGTTCTCCACGTTTTAAACCGTAAACATTAACCGACACTCCAGGATTTAATTTTTCAAATTTTTCAACATCTTTTAATGAAACAGGAAAAGATAAAGTTGAAAAATCATAACTGTCTTCTACTTCAGTATAATTCAAACCTAATCTTTCCGCATGAATTGGGTTGACTAGCTTTGCCAAGATACTATACTTAAAACATTTGTCATCGATATTTTGTACATTAATAGTTGCTTTTTTTGACTGAATACATGCAGGCAGTGGAATATACGATGAACCTCCAAGAGGTTTATAAAGATTAATGTTAATTATTATCCCGTCCAAACTATATAATGAATAGCCACTACCCTTAAGAACCATTTCTTCTTTTTCTTGAAGTACTTTTAGAAAATCTACTTCTAACAGTGCATTTATGTCATCTGATTGAAATGCTGATCTTGATTGAGTTTTAAATGCCCTGTTTTGTTTATTATTAGTATTTGGTAAAAAATATGTTGCTTCTAATTTTACATTGTACTTTATTGAGGACCGTTTAACTGCGTTATTAATTATTTCAAACATTTCAGGTTTTGAAATTTCTAAAAACTCTCTTGCGTCTCTAATATTATGCATATTCTTTTTAAAATATTCAGTACATAGCCCCCTAAAAGCAGACTTTGTTTTTATGAATTTATCAGATGTACCCGCATTCATTCGTAAACGTTTATTACGAATCATAGAGTTTGAATTTTCTGTAAATTCACGTTTACCTATAAAAAAAAAACTAGCTTAAAATTGAACTGACGATATAGCGTTTTATTACCTACATATTTTTTATCCTACGCTTTATTAAAAAAATTATGTAAATTATTACACGTGTTTAGTAAAAAAAATTATCTTACCTTGGTTTTCGCATATATTGTCGTCTTCAACCAGAGCAAGCAGATTATCATATCCATCATCGGACCATAATTCTTTTGATGTGTTGTTTTGCACTATTGAAAGAGGTTCATTTTGTGGTTGATGAGACGTCCCAGCTCTCAAATTAGGGACAATGATATGTGGTGCGATCTCCAACTGTTCGGCGAGAGCATGAACGGGTTGATCGATGACTTGTGGGGTAATGTCAACCTCATTACCTCTACGACATGCAGGAACATTGCCATCTCCTTGAAAAAAAAAAAAATTAATAAATTAATAATTGAAAATTTTTTAAATGTAAGTATAATTAATTTATTAAATATCGTATACATACCATGAACGTTTTTTATGTGACGGTTCAAAACGTCTTTTCGAACAAACATTTTCAAACAAACATCAAATTTATTTCGTTGTACATCATGAGTTTTTTCATGACGAACTAAATTATCCTTCCGTTTAAACACAGACGCACACTTTCCACAGTTGAACATATTTTATTTTTTATAAAATGAATTGAGTCGAATATATCAAGTATACAATTTTTAAATAAAAACACTTTGAAATAATTACTGAGATAAAGACGTCACGACAAAAAAGGTGGCGATCGCAAAATGTGTATACAACGAGCAAAAGGCTGGTCACACACTGACCGATCATCGGGGCTTGGTGGACAAGGTCCCAGGTCCCGTTGATCTCATGCATTTTTTAAAAGTGGTGGTAACATTTTAAGTCATGGAATACTAAAATATTATTTAGACATTAACTATGATAAATCAGTGATTCGAGTAATATTTAAAATTATTTTGGGTAACATTTTATTAGGGTTAAATAGTTATGGTTCTATGGATTGGGTACGATTTACAATACGCCTAACGGTATTCTTACAATACATATAACAACCTACTATAAATTTCTACAGACACTGACCGTATCGTCAACTCGATAACGCTTTACAAAAATAGTCGCTAACACACCAAGAAATGCGTCCATATGCTACTTATAATATAAAGTGAAAATATAAATTATAACAGACGACATTTTAAAATAAAATATATAAAATTATGAAAAATAATACATAAACGTTAACGTGAACCCCCTTCATAAGCGCATCCATATGACAAATTAGTTCGTTATCAGCTCCGTCCTCACCCCATTCCTCCTCGTATGCCACCATACACCGAATCAACTCTGCATTATTTCCATCATCACTCCAATCCAATTCAGGTGTGAAAAATAATATTTCTTCAAAAATTAGATCAGCGTGATCCTGAGGCGGAATGTGTTGTATGGCCATGTATAGCCTAGATCAGGGATGGCAAATCTTTTGAACACTGCGTGCCCAAAATTACCTTCTTTTTTTTAATGCGTGCCATGAAAAAAATTATATTTTGTTATATTATAATTCGATTGTATAATTAATGTATAAATGTATAAAAAAGTTAGTATAGGTACATAATAATAATAAATAATAATAATAATTATAATAATATTGATTTGATAATTATTTATTTTGATGTGATTTTTGTTGTTGAACACTTGATGCCAATTTATTGATATTCGGTTTATATTTAGTAACTTTTAATAAAGTACACGCGGCACTGCATTCATCAGTCAGTCGGTTTCTTAAATCAAATTTTATAAAATTCATTTCTGAAAATAGTGACTCGCATGAATAAGTTGAAGAAAAATAGACAAAACAGCTAATGCTACTATTTTTAAAGTGGAATAATCTTTTGG
Source organism: Neotoxoptera formosana (assembly GCA_022818045.1). Lineage (NCBI taxonomy): Eukaryota > Metazoa > Arthropoda > Insecta > Hemiptera > Aphididae > Neotoxoptera > Neotoxoptera formosana. The sequence continues at coordinate 14,576,289 of CM040630.1, read as the reverse complement.
AATTTCATTCCACACTTTCAAAATCTTGTCCCCTATGTTTACGATCAATTTGCCTATCGCCCTATCACGCTGAATTTCTTCTAATTCATTTCTCAGTATAACGAATTTTTCTTTCCATATGGTACTCGACTGAAAATCTACAAGCTGCATTTCAAAATCATCTAAATTCAACCATTCTAACACTTTTAAGTTGAGTTTTTCTAATAGCAATGTGTCTGGATAAACAATAATTTTGATGGTTTCTTCAAATTCTTTAAACTGAGTAAAGCGTATAAAGAACTCATTCATAGCTGTCCCAATAATATTTGAAAATTCTTGGATAAGATGAGTAATATCAGGTTTATTGAAAATTTTCAATTCCGAAATATACTTTTTAAGGTTAGGAAAATATTTGAAATTTTTGTTTATTATGTCACGGTTAAATATTTTTAATTTTACCTGAAATGCTTGTATCATATCAAACATACAAGTGATTATTTTATTATCACCTTGTAGTTTAATATTCAGTTCATTTAAATGCTGAGTGAAATCTGCAAAGAACATCAATCTGGCTATCCACTCCAAGTCAGATAATTCTTCATGTATTTGATTTTGCTCATCCAAAAACATCTTAATTTCGTCAAAGCATTCAATAAACCTTTGGAGAACATTGCCACGACTAAGCCAGCGAACATTATTAAACATAACTAAACCTCTGTACACCGAGTTTACTTCTTTTAATAGATTTTCAAATTTTCTTTTATTCAAGCCTCGCGCAGTAATGAAATTCACTATTTTAGTTACTAGTTTTATTATAGCATCAAATGATTTAAAAGTATTTTTTGCACACAATGCCTCTTGGTGTATAATACAGTGAAAACCTAGCAGGGGATGTCCCACATGTTTAGTAAATAAATTAATAAACCCTGATTCTTTACCAGTCATGCTAGGTGCTCCATCAGTGGTAACAGAAACAATTCTTGAAAAATCCACATTTGCCTCAGAAAGAGTATTTACAACTGCTTTGCAAATATCAGTTCCTTTCGTTGTTTCTTGCAATGAGACTAATTTAACCAACATTTCTTTAATTTCACTATCAACAAAATATCTAATAAATATAGATAATCGAGCTGAACCAGTAATAGCAGTGCTCTCGTCAAGACAAATTGAAAATACATTACACAACTTAAAATCTGCATATTGTTGATTTGTGATATTTTCTGCAATTTTTAAAATCCGATCTTTTACAGTATTTCTGGTTATTGGTAAATCCTTTATGCGTTGCATAATTTTATCTTTATTAGAAAAATCTTCAAATAGAAATGGTGCAGTTTCCGGCATCAAATCTTTAATATATTCTCCATCGCAAAAGGGCTTTCCGCGTTTTGCAATAACATTTGATACAGCAACACTTGCGGCAGCAATATTTGAATTGCCACCCACAAACTTCATTAATGTATTTGTCTGCAAATTGTTGTTTTTAATTGCTTGTAGAATATACTCTTTTTGTTTTTTTCAAAAGAAAATTATGATTAGTTTCATAATGTCGTTTAACAGATGATGTTCTACATACTATTGTGGTTGAACATAAAATACATACTTCTTTATCGCCTTTTTTAACCATACCATAATCTTCAGCAACAACAACTACTAACATTTAATTCACTATTTTTTCTTTTTTTTTGGTACAGACATATTAAATAATGTTAAATAAAATATAATAATCGCACACGAAACACGAAACACGCACGACGCACTTACAAATTGACAGACGTATTTGTACTGATTAGTGTTTACTGAGGTAGGTTTATTACTCTCAATAAACGTACGTAAATATAAAATAACATACTAAACGCAATATCATATAGATAATATATAGGTATCTAGTATCTACAGATGAGAATAATCGTTAATGACCGATAAAGCCGTATGCTCAAAATATTTTTACCTATTACCTATTAACTATAATACTAGGTATATATTATATATTATATAATAGTAAAAATTTTCGCGTGCCCACAAAATCTTTTCGCGTGCCATCTCGGGCACGCGTGCCATGGATTTGCCATCCCTGGTATATACTATATCTTAGTCCGTGGTTCATGATTGGGATTTGGTGTGTTACTGTGTAAAGTATAAATTATTTGCACTAGAATAGTTCGACAAATTACCACTAATGTAGTACATAAGATTTAATGATTTATTGAATTTTTTTTTTTTGGTGATTTTGTAAATGAAATCGAAACTTTTTTGTAATTATGCAGAAACTTTTCATTATTTGACCTGGCAACACTGAGTGCGACAGTTTGTCTGTAATATTTTTTTCATGTTCTGTGACTTTATAAGTTATAACTGGAAATTGGAAACCGATAGACTGGACAACCAGAATACGAGTGTCGAGTTTTCTTATAGTATCGTCATTGTTTCATGATTATTATACCGTATAATACTATAATAGTAATCATCGGGTAAGTGTTATTTGTTAATTATTACTAAATAGTAAATACTAGATACTTCGTGCTTGTATTGAAAACTGTCGCTTATCAAATCTACGTTTTTTTTTCTATACGACCAAATTATGTACAGAACGCCATTGTCGACTGCTGTAGAGCATCCGGCCTAAGATCAATAATATTCAATCTACACTGTATAGGTATTTTGTAATACATTATGTAATATATTACAATAAATAGGTACCTATTCTACCTTTTCTATGTAATAAAATAATTCTCAACTTGTTGACTTTTTTTATTGAATTAAATACAAAATTATTTAAATGTTATGTAATTATTTATTAATTTAAATAAATATATAGTTAGGTAGGTTCCTAGGTAACAGATAAAATAATTTTCATAATTTTACTTCATGATAAAATACTATGACTGTGACTACAGCCACAGAACAGATTTAAGAACTTCAAAAAATGTATCCAAATTTATTTAAACTTTTCAAATTTGCACTAATTATACCAATAAGTATATAATTATAATGATCAGGAGTCTATTTATCAATGCTTTACTTATTATTAGTATGTAAATCACTGTGCAATAATAGTCTGTAGATGTTTCGTTTATTTCCATTTGTGATCTTTTTTTGCAAATTAAATTCATTTGTATATATATATAAAAAATACAATATTATCTAATAATATTAATAATAAAACCTATTAAAAAATATACCTAATGAGGTGTGCTTGTCTTTAATATATTCAGCTCCCCCTAAGTTAAAAGTTCAAATTATGCCTATGGGTAGGTACTAATAAAATATAATATCATAAAATGTATTAGAAATTCAAAATTTGATATTATTGTTGTACTAATATAACAGTAATGTAGGTACCTATAGTTCAACTAGAAAAAACAGTTTATAATGGTAGTGACAGGTACCTATAACAATAAAACCATTAAACCATTTAACCATCGTACCAAACCAGGTACCAAATCATCGTATAAACAAAATAAAGACTGTTTATCTTAAAAGTCAATAAACTGTCTTTTAAGTACCTATCTAAATAACAAAAAAATATAACTAACTTAAATATAAAATTGAAAATAACAATAAAATTATAAAATGTTTTTTTAGCATTATAGTCATTTATATTTTGTACCTACTATGTTTAACTAACTAACTAATCTACAAAGTACCTATGTAATTATATAATATAATTTTTTCACCTCATTTATTAATTAAAGTAAATACTAATATTATTATTGTAACAGATGAATCAGTGTCAGTTAATGAACAATCTTATATAAGTTATAAGTTTATTACATAATTAAATACCTTAGACATCTATAACAAGGTACGATTGTTAAACTCTTCTGATAATATTATGTTAATAGTAAATAAATACAAAATATAAAATAGGTTGTTAAATATAGCAAAATTAAGGTATCTAGATAGGACCTATGTTTATAAATTATGCTTTTTATTTTCAAGTTTTAGTAGAATTAGTAATCATTGATATCATATAGGTACTGATTGCATTTAGTGTTAATATAAGCCAATATTTTACTTTTTACAGGTTATACAACAAAACTATTTGCAAAACTCTCGAAAAATTGTTAACCGTAACAGAATAATTCATTAAATTTATTAAAATCATTAAAACAGTAGCACACTAGCACATAACTACTACGGTAAATATTATTAATTAACATTTTGTATATTTTATTCTATTAATTAGGTATACCTAACTGAATAATTTGCAGAGGTTGCTTTTAATACATATTTATCGTTATTGGGTAATTGGAAATTATATTGAGTGTTTTTAGAAGGTTAAAGGAAATGTCTTCGTAGAATAGATTAAAAAAACAAAGCCAATTGAAACGGTCAGCTATTGAAGAATTGTGTATGATATCAAGTAATGAATCAAGTGTTGTTGAAAAAATTATAATTGAAAATTCAGATTCTTCCTCAGATATATCTTTAAAATACAATAATATTGGTAATTTGACAAATTCCTCTTTTGAGTATACTAACCGATCTCCAGATAATTTCACCTTAAATCATAATGAATCTCCGATGTCATATCCATCTTCTCTGGAATCATTAAACTCGGATGGAAGCTCTAGTGGAGGAATTTTATATCAAGATGAAAATGATACAACAACTACTTTCCGTGATAAACTTCAAAGCTGGGCTGTTAGGTTCAGAAGTAACCTAACCATTGAAACAATAGATGGCTTATTAGACTTGTTACGGACTGAACATTTCTATGATCTGCCAAAATCAGCAGCTGCTTTATTGAAAACAAAATCAAATAAAAATATAAAAACTATAATGAACTCAAAGAACACCAATGGCTCCTATGTATACGTTGGTATTGAAGAAAATTTAAAACAAATAATAATTGACGAATATGTTGATGATAATCTACGTTTATTGTTTAACATAGATGGTTTGCCTTTGTTCCATCATTCAAACCAACAGTTTTGGCCTATTTTAGGACTTATTCTGCACAATGAGTACAAATCGAAACCATTTATTGTGTCTGTTTACAATGGTGATTCAAAACCAAAGAGTATAGTTGAATTTTTGGACGATTTTGTTAAAGAAGTTAAAGTTTTAGTTCAGAATGGAGTGACTGCACTTGGATATAGACAATTTAAAGTAGATATTGTTGGATTTACTTGTGACACACCTGCAAGATCGTTCTTAAAACAATGTAAGGGTCATGGAGGCTTTTATGCTTGTGAGTGTTGTGAAACCAGAGGCAAGACTAAAAACAAAAAAGGGTGTATACCAGTGTAAATTCTAAGCGAAGTTCTAAAAAATGTTTTATAAAACAAAGCCAAGCTAAACACCATTTAGAAGAAAGATCACCTTTATTAGATATACCACACTTTGATCCCATTAACTCAGTATTTTTAGATTCTATGCATTTGCTATACTTGGGAATTATGAAATGGATATTGAATAAATTGCTTGGAACAAAAGGAGTTAATCGCAAATGCAAGATTTCTAGGTCAAAAATAAAATTATTAAATTCATCCTTAAAAATATTTACAAGATTTGTCCCCAGAGAGTTTCAAAGAAAAAAGTTTGATTTAGATGAAATTAGTAACTGGAAGGCGACACAGTTTCGTTACTTTTTACATTACTATGGGGCTTTGGTGCTTTATAAATGTCTTCCTAAAAACATGTACAATCATTTTTTACTTTTGGTAGTAGTGTGTAGAATTCTTTGTGATCCCGATCTGTGCACTTTAAAGGTAAACTATGGAAGAGAATTATTAAAGAAGTTTTTTGTGCTTCTGCCTTCATTTTATGGAGCAGATTCACAAGTTATGAATAATCACAACTTAATTCACATATCAGATGATGTAGAATACACACAAATGCATTTACCTGCAATTTCGGCATTTCCGTTTGAAAATTGTCTGGGTGAAATCAAACGACTAATTATTGGGAAAAATAATCCTTTGGCACAGTTGACTAGAAGAGTTTCTGAACAAAAAGCCTGCCCACTAACAGCTAAGAAAAATGCCATGTATAAAAAAAATTATATCATTGTTAATCCTGACATTTTACATAAAAATAAGAAAGTTATTAAAAGCGTAATTATGAATGGAATTGAATTAAGTAGTTCAAAACCCAATAATATTGTTCTACTCAAATCAGGTGAAGTTTTTAATATAACAAGAATAAAAAAAAAAACAAAAAGGTCTTTATTTGCATGGTTTTACATTTAATACTACCACAGATGCTTTCAGCTACCCATGTAAATCAACAGATGTTGGAATCATAAAATTGGGAAGATTATCTAGAAGGATATCAATTGTTTCTTTAAAAGATGTATATAGAAAATGTGTATTCTTTGAAAATGGCAGTCGCAGTTTTGTAGTCTCTTATCTTGATAATTTATAAATAAATTTTGTAAAAATTATATTAATTTACTAATAATTATACATTTACATATTCTATTAAAATTATTATATTAAATAATTTCTATGTTTATTTTTATTTTATAATCTTAAATTAATGTCTGATATTAAATTTTTTTTTTTTATAACAATATATTATTTATAATAGGTAATATGGAGTATCAGAAAGATACAACCCATGTAGTAATTCAATTTAATAAAGAAACCAAACGGGGGAAAGCAAGCATTGATCTGGTACCAATATCTTGGACCTACATTGAAAACAACATTTTATATTGTAAATACCCAACAAAAGAAAATTACCATAAGATTGACATAATGAGTAAAGTTTCATCGGCTCATGAAACTTCATGGAAAGGATATAAAATTCATGTAATCAAAGAATAAGGGTACCTACTTTAATAGGTACCTACTTAAAATGTATTACAAACTGTAATATATTTTATAAATTAATATATATATATATTTCAATAACAATATACTTATATCAATAACACTTTTATTATCAACAATTTTATCTCTTAAATGGTATTTTATTTTATTTTTTAGGAAATTACGAACAAGGGGTTAGAAGAATGAATAGAGCATTCTCAAACACAGTTGTCCATAGTAGTAATGTCAAGGAGAAATATAGTTCTGAAGAAGGTGATGATATTGTGTGGTCGAGCAGGTATGATTAATAAAATGTACTAACATACACAGGGTTAGGTTATATACACGTAACCCTGAATATAACACTTAAAAACAAAACAATTCAAACTCAATAATTTTTAATTCATAATTTTAAAAAAAAATTATTTCCATTTTAGACAATGATAACCAATTATCAAAATATGATCTTGACAATATGAAAAGAAGTATTGAGTACAGAGTACAAGAAGAAGCCAAAATTACACAATCATTAATAGCCACTACAAAAAGTACCACAAACATAGAAACTATTATGAAAGAGGATATAATGATTGATTTACCAAAAACCACATTAGAAGATTTTCTTTATTTTAATAAACAGTTAAAAGTTGATATGGAGTTGATGAAGAAAATGGTGAGAAATATTTGAATCTGTACTGTTATAAACTAAGTTTTTTGTTTTATTATTTACCTATTGTATAATTTTATTTTAGAAATGCTTTATGGTGCTTCATGTAAACAGTACAACAAAACTAAGTCAAAGTCTAAGAGTTATTCCATTAATAATATCTAAGGAGATTCGATTACAATACAATGCTTTTGGAAGAGAAACCAACGGAATTAAAAAACTAAATTTCTCTGGGACAACAACATACAAATATTTAAGAGGTATAAATAATAAAAGTTTAATCAGATAAAACTATTAATTCATATTCAAATTATTTTGTATGAGTAAATAATTATGAATAATTTTGATTATTGATTAGTTATAAGTAATTTAAATTTAGATAAGTGGAGTAGTGGATTAACATCTTGCAGAGGTACCACTGTGCTGATCTAATCTACTCATCTATGCTTTCAATATTTATAACTAATTAAATACTAGTATGAACATTTTTTTGTATACATAATATAATACAAATAATATTCATCTCTCGAATTTGAAATTAACACTATTCACTCATATTCTAGTTATTAATCTGGTTTAAAAAAAGTTTATATTATATGCGTAATGTTTCAGATGTGCTTACTAGCAAGTATCCAGACATTAAAGAAAAATAAATGTCCAGTGATTTAAGCAGATGGTTCTCTGGTGCTAAGACCGAGAAGGTGGGAAGGAGAAAGAATTGTAAATGAAAGTAAAAACATTGTGTCACATGATTAATAATAAATCCAATTATAAACATACAACATTTTGTTTTAATTAAAAATAATATTAGTCTATTAAATAAACATTTCCTAGATAACAAAAAAATTATGATGTATTTTTGCTTCATCACCAATGTCAATATTGTCTTAGTTTGTAACAATTAAAGCTAGTCGATATCTTATTATATATATTCCAATTCCTGTCATCCTATTTCATAACCATGTCTTGAGCATATAAATGTATTTTATTATATAAGATAGTAATTTATAATTGATAGTTCTATTCAGTATCAAATTAGGTATCTAATTTCTTAGTAAGGAATGATGTTGAAGACCTAGCTGAATAGAACATAATGATACGATAATTCCAGATATAGGTGTACCATACAGTATTTATTTATTTTATTTATTTCAGCAAAAATCAATATCATTATTTCAATACAATAATCAAATTACAATAGTTAAATTAATACAATAATAGTGATAAGAGCTGATACGTATAACAACTGAGCAAGCTCGTTTCTCTTATACGGAGTTCCTACACATATTACTTATAATATAATGAAATAAAATGTCATGTGTCTTATACAATTGAGAATGATGTATTTTGTTTCTCTAAATAACATTATCTTATAATTATATAACTAAACGATAATAATAGATAATTATTTATATTTACACATAGATGCTTTTTAATAATTGATTTTTACACTAATTCTCATCTAGGTCATTTACTATTTTAGTAATTATATTTTTTATACGATTTTTGTTAATTATATTTTTTTTTATTGGTTTTATTAGACTGATTTTCACATTCATACTTTATTAGACTCTTTACATCATTTCCTAAATTGTTGAATATTGTTTTGACCATATAATCGGGAACACTTTTTGTACTGGATAGTGATATATAAGGTAATTTTATGTTATTAACTGTTCTACTGTCTATTATATCTGTATTATTAAGTATCTGCATTTGAATTGTTTTTATAAGTGTTTGTTTAATGTATAATTTATAGATTGATAGTATTGTTAGTATTTTTAAAAATATCTATTGAAGGGTATGTTGGCGGTAACGAGTAGGCTACTTTTATAATAATTTTCTGGGCAATATATACCGATTTTATGTCTGTTCTGCTGGCGCACAGTGGTATAAAAGACAATTTTAGGCTGCCAAACGTGCTATTTTTAAAACTTAAAAATTATTGGTTTTTTTTATCAATAATTTATCCTTACAATATTCTGTAGTTAAATATAAAATTTCAAATTAATTAATTGACATACACCCGACTTACAGTGCTGTTTGTATAAAATATATACATTATTTGATTGATATTTTTAAACTTTCACATATTTTATATTATTTAATTATGTCGCTTAAAATGAAAAAAAAATATAATTTTTTTTATGCAGTTATTATATTGTCTTAAATGTTATAATAAAACATTTTTTGTTTTATTTTAAGTATTTTTTTTTTTAGTATTTGCTATATTATTGTGTTGAAATATTGAGTGTTTTAATGGTTTTTGAACTTTGGAGGAATCATACTTAAATTTACGCAGTTTTACCAATTGTTCACTGTATACATAATGTAAAGGAAATTGATAGCTATTTTAAAATATTAACATTTTTTGCATTCAGTTGCAACAGTAATTTACAAAAATGGATTTCTTTAAATAAATATGACGTACTCTAAAAAAAAAAAATTACTAGGTACTATCATTTGATATTTTTTATTTTTCGTTATTTCCTATACAAATAATTTACGTGTAGATTTATTTTTTTCAGTTAATTTCACCTCTCGAAATGCAAATAATATACCCCTAATAGCCAAAATATCCTCCCGGGATGGTCTATGGACGGTCTTTTGTGACCCACAGACCATCAACAGGAAATTCCTATTCCAGTCATAGACTGTACGGGAAGGTCTTAAGACGGTCCATAGACTTCCACATGTCCGAGTTCCGACAGTCCTTCCGACCTTCCCAACGGGAACAAAACCGAACTCAACTCCCATACAGGTCATATTGGTACCTAAATGAGTTTTGTTTGGGTCCTGATAATACCATAATTGTGCCTAGTCAGGTTATACTGGTTCCAAAAATGGTCTTTTTTAAGTACTATTTGGCTTCCTGAAATGATCGACACACTTCCTAAACCCACTCCAAAAGCTACCTATTTGTGGTATTTTTAGTTCCTATGAGGGCAATGACGCAAATATTGGGGAGGCTTATACCCCAATTCCCCGTGAAACCCCTTAAAAATATTAATAGGTTAGGTATTTAAACTAAAAAAAAACACTTTGGGGAATTAAGTCCCTCTGAAAAATTTACTGTTTTCGCCACTGTTTCAGTGCAAAAATATTTCCTACTTTAACCTGTAATTATTTAATATATTTTTTTTTAATTTGAACCATATGTATTGTCAATTGTGTATTATATTGTTTAGATAGGTAATTAATATAGTTTTATAAAATACAAAAATTGGTACACAATATATGTTAGTTTTCAAATTTTCTTTTAAAAATCTTATTGCCATCTATTCTTACCACAAAAAGCTCACAACGTTCCTCATCTCAATACATCATCCTTCTATAAGATCATTAAGCATTGATATAATAAATAAAATATTTTAACATTAAATAAATAGGTTGTTCGAAACTCAGCGCTGTTACGTGCAGACCCGGCCTAATCAAAGTTCATAGTACGAACGCCGATAGTAACTTTCGCCGTCGAACGCAAGCTGCGCGCCCGTGCAACCGGACCGGTATAGTTAGTACTTCGCGGAGCGAGCGGATGACATCTTGCCGTGTGTGTGTCAGTGTCTTTGGCCACGGGCTTGTCACTATATCCGTTCGTCCGTTCTCTGTTCGACTATTAACCGTGCGGTCTGTTGTCTATTGTCGTGCGTCGTTCGCGTACAAATAACGCGTCGACGTGTCGGCCGCCGTATCCCCTCTTGTGCATTGCCGTGCGTTCTGTTGGTTATTGTCGTGCGTCGTTCGCGTACCTATAACGCGTCGACGTTGCCGCCGCCGGATTCTTTTGTGCATTGCCGTGCGTCGCTTGCGTAACATTACTATAACGCGTCGACGTCGCCGCCGCACGGGCAACCACCGTCGACGCAAATACGCAGTCGGTCAAGGTCGCCGCGTACGGATAACATCACGGGCAGTTGCCGCCGCCACCCACCTCCGCACAGCTGCCGTAGTCGTTCGGTATCGTTACTCATTATTATTGTTATTGTTGTATCATTGTACCTACCGTTATTAGTTATTACTATTATCATTACGCTGTTTATTAGCTATTACTATTATCAGTACGCTGTTTGTTAGTTATTATTATTGTACGCTGTTACGGGGAGACGTCTCTGTCAGCTCACTTGTTACCATATATTATATTCGAACTGTCCACAATATATTTTCGTGCTACATGCACCTTGTTCACCTAAACGTGTATTACATTATCTATCAGGTCTTAACGGTGTTACCCTTAGATCCCTACACATTCGTCATCCGATTCGCTAGGCTGACCGCCGGTTCCGTAGGAGCCCGACGGTGCCAAAACATAGGTACATAATATTTATTAAATAGTAAAAATAAAAAATGTATACATTATTTATTTTAATAATATAATGACTATACTAGATATAATAATATATAATTGTACATAATTCCTTTTATGCAATTAAAAAAAAAAAAAAAAATAATGTAAAATATAAAATAAATGTGGGACTTGAGGTGACCGCTCAACAGTAAATAAAATATAGCACGTTTAATCGTTCTTGGTTTGAACACTTTATTATTTACACACTTTTATAACACACTTTGTATATCACACCTTGTAATTACAGCATAATTATTAATTAAACAATATAACGTCATAGCACACACGCACTTGCTCAACACAGACTAACTATGACTCTAGTACTCTACTCTTTTCCCACACACTCCACGCACCAGGGCGACATCTAGTGCTGCAATCCACAGACTAACTATGACTCTAGTACTCTACTCTTTTCCCACACACTCCACGCACCAGGGCGACATCTAGTGCTGCAATCCCACATAAATATTACATAATATATATAGATATTTATAAAATTGAATGTATTTGTTTATGAAATTAAAAATACAAATAAAATAATGTACTCATCATATTAATATAACTAAAAAGTGTATTATATAATGACATACAAGACAAAACTGAAGGATTATATTATAATTATGAATTAACAAGATTATTATTATAAACATCCCTTTGATAGCGCTCTTTAGAATGTTTTAGCTATCCAGAAACCGCCTTGTTGATAGTTGAGACATTGGAATCCTTGACATTTTTTAGAATCACTCCTAAAACAAAAAACAAAATAATAATTATTTATTATGACACAATATAATATATTTTCAGATCAAGATCACGCTTAAATAATAATTTTAAAATGTATCTAAGTATCTAACCTGTTATAACTTTAAAAATCATAGAGCTCTTAAGTGGTTCTTTCTCTTTTTTATTCATTGGCCCTTTTCCAGTGAGAAATTTGCCTTCCAAGATTGTTTGTAAATATTGTGTCCATTATGGATTTTGTTACTTTACTAACACTATAACCACGAAACTCTTTTAACATTTTCATCTATAAAAAGTAGAACAACCAAGTCATGGCAACAAAAAAATGGATATAAAATAAAAGCATTTTATAAATACCAACTGCTTACAAAACGTTTTATCAATTGCTAATTTATTATTAATATCTTTTAAACAATCAAGATTGTCTATTGGAAAATCCTCCAAAATTGCATCATCGTTAAAAGTTTCATCATTCTCGTTATTAAAATGGACTTTATGTAAGATATTTTTAAGCATTTCTTCTTGTCTACTTAAGTTCAGCAAAATTTTATTCACTTTAATGCTTAACTCTGTAACAATATTTACTGTATATTGTAAGCTCTGTTCTTTGTCTGAAATAAAATTAACAAACTTCATAAATTGATAATTTCAAACTAGGTAATTAAAATCAAAATTGCAAACAATTAACAATGTATCTAGACATGACACAATATTAATATATTTATAATGCTGGATTGCACAAAACATTTAATGAATCAATAGCGAGTTAATGGTCCCTTAAACAAGATTTAGTAGCCCGTGATTGTTCCATTAAATTTTTAGTGAACCATTAAATTTAATAAATTGTTTATGCAATCCAGCATAAGTATTATTGAATATTATCAATAAATTATCAATAAGTATGAATCATTTAGCGATTTACCTTTAGATTTCTGCTTAGCTGGTGATTGAGATGAAAATAGCTTCTTTTTAATAGAAATAGTTTTTGTGTTGGGTATATTGAAGTCAGTTGAAATTATGAATGGTGACAGTGGCGTGTTCAGCGTTTGATCTATTTGATAATAATGATTCTTAGAAAGTTTAAAATTATTTAAATATTTAAATGAAATCATAGTGTAAACATTATACTTACTATGCAGAGGACTTTTATCAATACGTATATTGTCAACATGTATCATTTTAGACTTTATAGGATCTTTGGAATCACCTGAAAATATAATTTAATCCATACATTAAACAATAAAAAGAACAAACATAAAAAAAAGTTAATAATTGTATTATACTTTAAAGAATATTTAATTTCATAATTTTTCTAATTCAATAATAATGATCAATAGAAACTACAAAATTAATTTAATATAATATGAATTAAATTATAGAAACTAAGTGCACTGTACTTACTATGCAGAGGACTATTATTAATACTTATGTTGTCCACATCATCTATCCTTTTAGACTTTATAGGAGATTTGGAAGCACCTAAAAATTAAAAAATATATTTTGAATCATAATAAATTTAAATAATAGTTATAAAAACGAAGCAATAGTATTATACTTTTAGCCATATGATTATTTGTTTGATGATCAACGCCCATTGATTGTTTTAATGGTGACTTTTTTAATGCTGTAAAAATATAATATAATTATTTTGTTAAAATGTTTAGGTAAATATTATTCACAGAATGGATCTGTGAAACGGCCGATTTTAAAAACGTGTTTTCTCAATAATAGTTTAAAATAAGAATGCTCACTTAAATATCATTAGTTTAAAATCAATAGGCCATTTAATAAACATGGAGCACTAGATGGGAAACACTGTTTTTTCAATAAAAAATTAATATGTTAAAATATAATAACTTAAATTAGAGTAGAAAAGCTACCTACCAGAGTTTAGTAGAAAACATGTGAGGAAAAATAAAAATAGCCAGAGGTCATTTTAAGAAAATATTCTTTAAAAAAAATGTCATGTACGTTATGTAAGTAATTAATTCTAATATATAAATAATTCATTTTTATTCCGTTTTATAATTTAGGTACAACTGCACTTTGAAAATTGGCTGTTTCTGTGTCCCCACGTTGTACATGTCATCAACTTGGGAAAATAATACTTTAATGAAGTTAATTAAAAAAAGCACATATATTATGGATATCTATTTCATGAAGTTTAATTAATTATTGAGTAGGCGTGCAGCATATGAATTACCTAATATAGTAAATATTTATAATTACTAAAAGTAAAAACATACTTTTTGATAATGGTAATGAACTGTAAGATTTTTTATCTGAAGACGTCTTATAATTGGAGGTATCCAACATTGACAAAACTGGGACTGCATTATCTTTGCCATGCTGAACAAATTGAGAATCATCATCTGAAGTATACATTAATACATAACAATTTAGTTACAACCTACAATTTAGGTATTTAATTGTTGGCAGTATAGTCAGTACATATTAAGTTGTAAAGGCCAACATGCATTAGTCATTACAAATATAGTGAAATATATTACCTGAAAGTGATTTTGAAAATGGATGTTTTGGTAATGGGTAATTTGATAATGAATGAGAAATGGTTGTTTTTTTTGGAGTTGTTTGATTAATATTTTTTATAGGAGAAATCCTTTTATGTTTAGCTCTTTTTGCAGCCAATATTCTTCTTTTGTTTTTAGATAATTTTTCATCACATTCTGAATTTATATCTTCAGTTTCCGATAATTCAATAGCAAGCTTTAATTTTTGCTTGGCTCGAATGAAATCATCTAGACAAATAATAAGTTTAAAAAATAATAAATTTTCTTATAGTTTTAGATTATAGAACTATGAACTAAACTAGTACCTGATGAAGCCCAAATTTTAACAATTTTAAATGTATTCCAATTAGATTTATACGGCACACTGTTGAAGATCATTTTATCATATGTTCTTGAGTTCATTTCTGTACAATTTGGAAAATAAGATAGAGACTTGTTGAATAATATCCAATTCTTTGGAACAAGTTGTACTCCATCTTTAAACTCAACCACAACATATTTTCTATTAACATTAAAATATATATTAATGATATTAATGTTTATTTAAAATATAAAGGCACACATATACAAATAAACTTTAAAAATGTACACTATTAGGTACAATATACAGTTATATACAGTAAATATTTTTTATATTTAAAATGTTTTTATTTTTTATTTTATGTTTAATTGTTTAATAGCTAAAGTTGTGGTCTTTCATCCTGATCTACATGTAAAAGAGGGAAAACGGCAAAACTGTTATAATTTCCGAGCATTGGAATACAATAGTATTTTAGATTAACACATTTTAATAACCACATATCGGTTCTATGTGATAATTTTGATACCTTGTAAATACCAATATGAGTTGATGAACATGGTAGAGTGTACAGAGCTCTTTTTTCTAAAAACTTTTTTCCAATCACAACATGGTCTTTGTACTTTGTGTTGTAACAAATATTTTCTATAAGAATAATTTCTCCAGTGTCTAATCCACAACAATTATTAGCCTTATTTTTAATAACTATTTTCATACCATTAAGTTTAAATATTGAATACTGAGGGTCTACACATCCTTCTAATAGTGGTCCATTTGTATGAACATTTAACACATATGACTGTTTCTCATTAAAATTATTATGTAAATCAGTTCCACAGTTAGTCTCTATTTCTTGAAGACGTCGTCCAATTTGTTAAAGTGGTTTATCATATTTTTTTAACAGTGATTTTAATTTTTGCATATAATTTTCAAATGCAAATGTGCTAAATGTATCTAAGCAACCAAAATTTCTAACATCATCTACAATATGCAATAGGCCATGTATATTATGGGAAACATGATGTTCACCATAAATTACTTTAAAAGTTGAAACAAAATGTTGTAATAACTCTTGTGAATAAACTAAATGACATTCTTGAGAACATAATTTTTTAGAAACTAAAATTGATATAGCAAAATGTAGCGAAAGAAAATTATTATATACTTCGGGAGCTAAAATATTTTTAAATAGAGCTGGTCCAATATACAATAATAATTGGCGAAATTCCGTCCCTTTCCATTGGCGATAATGCCACATACCTCTTAGTTTTCTTTGAAATTCAAATGAGCAATATGGCCTAATTGTTTTTTCTATAAAATCAGACACTTTTTTTATTTTACTGAATGGAAGACGAACTTTTAAATCATCACAACACCATAAAATAATAAGTTTCTTCATATTTCCTAGTAACACTAAATGTAAATAATCTAATGGAATATTAGTAACTAGCCCAAGTTGTGGTATTTGTTCTAATATACTAGTCCTCAAATGATATTCTTCATCAGATTTACAGATAAACTCTTCATCTGTTCGCTTTCTACTTGAAATATCAGAAAAACAAATTCTTGTTTTAATATATTTGCCTACATCCCAACATTTGGTACAACTCGAATAACCCGTGTGTCCTTTCACACCCAAAATAAAAGACTTTGTGGGAGCATCTGAGCAAATAATTTTAATACGGCACTTATATATTTTACCATTATTTTCCAAGCCATTTTCAATAAGCTCTTTAGCCTCATTAACAAAATCTTCTAAAAATTCAGAAGCATATTCAGGTTTTTTCGAACAACCATGATATATGCCAATAATAAATACTTTGTTAAAATCTAAAATTTTTCCTAAAATTGGCCATAATTGACTACCAGATGACTTACTTATTGGGAGACCGTCTACACCAATCATAAGTTCAATTTTATCATTCTGATATTGTTCAAAGTTATTTAAAATGTTAACTATTCCTTTTTTTAGGCCGTAATGCCAATAATGTCCAAAATGTATTTCTTTAATTTGCATTGATCGAGGGGTGTTTAATAATGTTCTGGGGTCATTAGGCAAGTTACTATGACAAGGATGAGTTTTTAAAACTTTTAATAAACTGCGTAAAGATGTATGACTTATGCGTTCTTTAACTGCCCATGTTGCTAATAGTTCGTTAAAAGGTAATTCTTTTGAATTTGAGTTAATTTGAAATGGTGTTATAGTATTTAAATCATTATTATCAATTTCAAAATTATTTTCAGGGTTGAAAGATGCATTATCATCAATAGGCGGATGTATAATATTATGGTTATCATTAGTTTCTATATTAGTATTAATAACATTAGGAAACAACATATTTCCTACATTATTTATACGCTTTTGAATTCTACATCTCAACTGTCTCGTGGAAATATCATTTACTGCACGTAAATCCCTAAATATAATAAAAACAAAAATATAAATAATGTTATTTAAAACAGTAACTTTTTATTATATATTGAGAGGAATTATTGAGTTAATTGCCTATTGTTTTATTTTACAAATGAATTTACAAATGAAAACCTAACCTATTCAATTTTAAACTATGAATAATAAATAGTAGCTAACAATTAAATGTTAGACTAATGTTATGATAAAATTATCATCACAATATCTCTGGCGATATTGCATAGTGCATAGGTACATATTAATGATATTTGAGGTATACTGGTATGGTATTATATACCTACATGCCAGTTATACATGTTATTTTGTATGATTTTAATTTTTAATTTAGGTACCTAGTTCAGACTTCTAAATTGTTAAAGAGGGCAATATGTTCTGCATGTGTTCTCTCTAAACATAACTTATGACAGAAAATGTTTTCAACAGAAATCAGAAACAATTTTGTATTGTAAGTTTTAACTTTTAAGAATACATAATGTTTAATGGATTGACAAATTATTAAGCTTAAAACTAAGAATAATATTATCTATGTTTTCATGTTTATTTCATTATTTGAATATTTTAATTTATGGGATATGTGTATAATTAATGTATAAATGTATAATAATATGGAAAATCACAAAACAAAAATTGTAATAGGTAGGTATCAAGCTTAAAAAATTGAAACATTGAAAAAAAATTGAACATGCAAACACAGATCTTGTACCTACTAACTTTTTGGCTTTTGATAATAATATATTTATTATATATATATAGGTAGATAAACAGTCACAATTTTTTTTTATATAATACTAAAACAACAAAATTGCTTCTGCCTTACCTACGCAAATTTGTTACCTATGTACCTAGATAATATAAGTATGTTATACCAACATATACATGGAGACAATTAGAAAACTTTATTGATAATAACCTAATTAAAATATTCTACCTACTAGCTTAATTATTGATATTTATTACTATAATAGGTAGTAGGTCTATCTATGGTATAAATAATAGGTAATGCATAGGTACCTACCTACCTAATGATAAATCATATTATACATAGAAACATTTTAAATAAAAGCAATACCTAACAATATTATATTAAAACAAATATAATATTTACGGTAGATCGTAAGTATACTTGTACAAATTATTATAATTACCTGACATCAATACTTTGCTCCATTTCCCGCATATTATCTTCAGATTCCGAGCTAGACATGATGGATGGCGGAACAGCAAACTCGCACTTTCTTTGTCAATGTCACAGAACGGCACAAGTGCACAACGCGTATGCAAGAGATAAATAAAATATAAATATGAAATGACGACGAAGCCACAAAACTACAAAAGTATTATTAATATGGACGTCGAACGTCTACACTCAACAACGACTACAACGCGCACGGTGATATCTAAATCGAACGACAGCGGACAAAGACGAACATTTACAGTTGAACTTGTAGGAAGGTGACAAGGGCGGAGTATGCAGTTACCAGATAATAATCAAAAAACCCAGGCGGCCTGCAGCTATAACGCTAAAAATAATATTATACTAATTTAATATTATCATATTATTATTATATATAGACGTCTGCCACACTTAAGTTAATATTATATTTATCACTTATTTGTAACAAATACTATAGATATCAATACGGGACAGTGAATGTTAAAATGATTGCGACATATACCCCCAAAATCATAGTGGTTGCCTATATGAGAAATCCTTGGGCGTAGCCGACATATGATAAGAAAAAAACTGTTATCATATTTTTGAATTAAAACTTTAATAATTCTGGACTTCAATGTTTATTCAGATTTTCAAATTTTTTATATTAAAAGTTTTAAAACAATAGGTACAACAGTCAACAGTTAAATAGGTATTAAAAAAAAAAAATATTTATTTTGATAATAGTTAACTCATTCATATTTAAAGTATAATATTGTATAATTAAAATGATTATTATTTACATATGTACTATTTTTTTTAACTTTTTGTTTTGTACATCTCTGTAATAATTGTTTTCTTTTTTAATGAAAGAGTTAATTGTGACATTTAAAATTTTATCAACTAACAAATATTGGCATTCTAAACATATGTCTAGTGTCTTAAACAAAAATTTATTTATTAAATTGATCATTCTCAATTTTATATTTGCCCTACTACATGAAATTAATTTTTTAATATTATTGTTAAAAAGGCAGATAACTTTTTGGACATAAACTAATGTTGGTTGAAGTGGATACAACAATTTAGCACCATCATACTGTTTCATTGAAATATGAATGTATGCCAAATTAACCTCTGGTTCTTTTGTTGCAAGCTTTTGAAGACATTCGGTGTGATTCAATTTTGAAACACTCCACCCAGCAACATATGCTATAGCATTTTCTTTGTGGCTATTTTGTGTGATGAATGTTATGTTCATATCACTAAGAACATCATCGTCTTCAGGGTTCCATTTTTGAGAACTTTTCAAGTGTTGTAACTTAAGGTCAAGTTTTGGGTTATGTTTAAGTAATTCATCACATTTAGTTAAAAACTGATTGTTATCTATTTCACAGTTTGCCGCTTTTGATGGATCTAATAACTGATTAGCCATACACATCCGTACTGCTGAAAAGAATTTTGTAGAGTCAGGAGTTGAATTATTTCCTCCCTTAGCACGTACTACTGAAAACCAACTTTCAATACAATCTTGGGTTAAATTGCGACAAAGAATAAACTCAAAACCAAAATTCAATTTCAAATCTTCAAATAAATATTTCAGACATGATATGTTTGCAATCCAACCTGTGATGCATGGTGGTTGCTTACCCGTTCTATTTTGTACATGTATTTTTGTCAATACTTTTCGAGCTTCATTTAACAGTTCCCAATGACAAGAGTTTTCAGATAATGGTTTTCTGTATACCTTTGATTCGTTGAAAGAAATTGAATTGAATGTATCAAATAAGTTATCCATAAGTTGAATGAAGTTTGCAGTATTAATGGCTTTAGGAGGTAGCAAATTATGGGCAATTAATGTCATCATCCCTGAACTAACTGAGTGACATAAAATTTGAGAGGCCAGACAAACTCGCATGGGTGAAAATGGTGGCAATTGTATATGAGTATCTTTAATTTTTGGGGCAAGTCTTGGAGATTTATTTTTGTCCAAATTGTAAAATTGCACAATATCATCCCACGAATAACATTTCTCTTCATAAATCAAATTATATTTTTTTAAATTGTTCCGAACTGATTTTAATAAGTGCGGTGTGTCATACATAAAATATATTTTATCTTCATCATGAGTTATGAAAGGAAAGTCGCTTGTCACACCTAAAATTTTACGAAGTTGCTGATTATTAGTACCTTGATCACAAACCACAATTTTAGGAATCAAACCAATGGATTTTAGTTTAAATATAGCATTCATTAGCACTGATTTTAGTTGCGCTCCTGCTGTAGCTCCACATGAAAAGTAATATCCAATGACTTGCTTCCAAGAAGATTTTATGCCTTTAATCATAATTACTAGAGCTTGATTACATTTTTTGGTAGTTTTTAAATCAATTTCTGGACCATAGTCTTCAAACCCATATAGTGTGTCGTTTTGTGAGTTGTATGACACTAATTGTTTCAACGACATTTCATCAAAAACAATTGAGATAACTTTTTCGGATTTTGGCTGAGACTCAAATTTCTTTTCTAATAATTGTAAAATGTTGTCGTTAATACCACAAGAAACATCTAACATCTGCAACCGTCTTCTCAAACTCTTAACTGTAGGTAAGCATAAATATTTGTTCATAAAATTGTAAGCCTTCGGTGAATTATAATATAAGGCCAAAGCAAAACATTTTTCATTCTCTTTATACCGTCGCCCTAGTTTTTTGAATCTTTTTAACCTCATTTGTATTTTAAATAAAATATTATTCTGGATAGAAGAATATGTGAGTTCATAAGTCCTCAGTTTTTTTAATTTATCTTTATACCTTTTTTTTAGTTTCAATAATTGCGAGTTCTTAGTTGAAACTTTTTTTTGATAGGCTCTAATAGTTTTCTTCAGAATATCTGTTTTAGTCTTGCATAATTCCAAACTGTGATCTTTTACTAATGGTTGACCTATTAAAATATATAAAAAAATTCTTTAAAATATAATGCAATTTTTTTATGTAATTAGAAATAATTACAGTCCGTGTCACCAAATCCTAAGGTTTGTGGCATTTTAAATAATTTTCTAGTCTTTGAAGATTTGTGTACTGGAATCCTAAAACACTGACCTACAAGTGAAAATTAATAATCATGTATAATTCATTGTTTGCAAGTATTATTTTACAGGTCCATTAATTTTTTTTCGATTGTATTTCATTACATATTGGTTAAAGATAAGGACTTAGTTAGATGGGTTCTTAACTCTATAGTATATTTAGATTTATTTCTTTGTAGTATATAAATGATACTAAACAGATTCATGGTTTAATTTCACTTTCATAATATTTCCAAACTATGTACTATGCTATTGTAATTATTATTAATATTATTGATCTTACTTTTTTTTGTATTTCCTTTTTTTATTATTTTTGGTTTATAAATTATATAAAAAGAAATGTACCTACCAAACTTGTAATAACAAGTAATATTTTAGTATTTAAAATATTTAATAGGTACATTAAAAAAAATATTATGCTAAGTATGAAGGCATATATTTTGTACATGCCATATTATGTTATATATATGAATATAAATAATACTAGTTTACCTTTTAGTATCTGTCCAAATAATATAATCTTCTCTTTTAAAGTGTTATGAGCAAATTCTATAATTTTTTCTTATTTTTTGTAATCCAAATGTATGAAACCCATTAATTACTGTTTGGTTCTTACATCAATTAATCCATAATTTACAACTATATAGTCAACATTTTCAAAAATAACATGGTCAAATAAATTTAGGTGATCGCTCATAATATCATATCATTATATCAAATACTAAAGATGTCTATAGTATTTTATTCATAGAGTAATGCTAAATAAATGCTGAAAAATACTCTATGATTTGATTATACCTGCCAATAAATGATGTATCTATGCATTCCAATACTTTTTAAATACCATAGATATGTATAATAAATATTATACATAGCTGCAGTGTCAAATGCATACTATAGAAAAAAGTTGACAATTATTGCTCTGCCATACATTTAGGTGATGTGTGTGACATGGCAACATGGGTCACTGTAGTGGTCAGTGTGTGTATTAATATTGAACTCTATGATTTAAAGATATTAAAAGTATCAAATACCCAAAAATAATACTATTAAATTATAACAAAAATTGTTAAAATATCTAGTTTAGTTCAAATTTGAACTTGAAATTTCTTCAAAATAAAACTGTCTTAATGACTTGAATATTATATTCTAATACTACTATGCAATAAATAGGTACAATTGATTTGTAAATATTTTTTTACTACAATACATACTATTTTTCATTTGCTGGAAATCTATGGAACGTTAGTTCGGGATTATTTTTACTCCTTTTATTGCAGTTCCAATATGAACAATTAACATGAGATGGCATTATAATATGTAAGGAAATACAAACATCAAATTTTACAAATTAAAAGTCAGTAAATATAAATAACAAGAAACATTAATTATATTTGGAATTTTAAAATTTAAAATTTTTAACAAATCATTATTATCAAAATATAATACAGACACATATCTATAATAATATTATTATTATAATATAATAATAATATAATAATATAATAATAGTATTTGATGATAATCTATTTTTAATTTGTGTACTTGTTTGAATCAGAAATTAGGTGTAATATTAGAGTCAACGCCGTAAAATGTTTTAAGTAGGCAACCTATACGTTTTCGGGGGGACTAAATGTGTCGCGATTTTTAACATTCACTGTCCCGTATTCTTATCTATAGTATTTGTTTGTAATCAGTATGACAGTATGGTCAGTATCTATAAATATCTATATTAATCTAAAATCTATATTAATAATCTAAGACCGTGGTCAGTATGTACCTACTATAATAAACGCGTCTATACAGACAGTTATACAATATACATTTAATAACAATATCACGATTTACAATGATTTGTGTTGAGTTAAATATGCCAAGTCAAAGTAACGATACAATATTAATAAACTGAATACAAATTTAGCTATATTACTTATTTTAGTAGGTTTATTTACTGTTGTAGTAGGTGAGAATTAAATCCTAGTGGGTAACTACACATAAATATTACATAGGTATTATATCATAATACCTATAATATACAATATTATGTAATTACATAATAATATTATATACCTATATATACACAATAATACACGCATTATACACATAATTTAGATTTATATTATGGTAGACGGTAGTCAGAATGATGTATGCATATTATTTGCTGTCTTAAAAAATAATTCATACTAGCTGTCGTAGGTACAGCTAACAGGAACAGAGATTTTATAGGTACCTACTTAAAAGTATTACAATGTACTAGTTAATAAGTGAGTATGACGTGTGTAAAACACTAAGACGTAAATCTGCAGAGTTATAATTATTATTGTACCTACATTTTTGTACATTATTGAGTTGTATCACTACAAGGCAAGCTATATATAATAATATATATTTATAATTTATATATTAATAAATAATCACTTATTTATTAAATATCATTATTAGTTTATTACCTATCTAGTATTCTAGCTATATATATACTATATAGTATAATAATATTATAAATTATAATAATTATATCTGTATATATTATTTATCATAGGATTGTCAGCTAAGAAAATACTATCTAGGGTAGTTAATAAATATATATATAGATAGGTTGTAGGTATTTCATTTTAAACCATATAATAAATATAGGTGTAAGAATTGGCTATTATTTATTATTTTAAATCGAATAAGAATAAATTCTGGATAATTTTTAATATTTTTTATGAGTTATTGTTATAGCTAGTAGTACCTACTCATAAATCATAATATAATAAATTGTACATATATTTATTATATATACTTTGTACAATTATTGTATAATAATTAATCGACGATATAAAACTAAAAATTATTACCATTATTTTATATATATAGTGTCTATCGTATAGTGATGACTGATGAATAAGTAGGTACGTTATTGGCCCTGTAATTTAGAGCGAAATGACTTCTTATAAAATTTAAAGGTAAGATTATTATCTATAGACAATGACTAGGCTTTTTTATTTTTCTTATAATTTAATTTTAAAGCGAGTTATGTGTATTTTAAAATTGTAGGCTGCTTGTGCATCTTAAACTATTCATAACTCGCTTTAAAATTAAAATATAATAAAAAGCCTATATCATTATCTAGATAATATCTTGCCTTTAAATTTTATAAGAGGTCAATTCGCTCTAATTTTTAAACTAAAGGAAGATAAACGTGTTCTGCTGAGCGTAAAATTTGCTATGTTACGCACTTGTAAGACGGAGACAACAAATATTACTGTAACTACGG
Source organism: Neotoxoptera formosana (assembly GCA_022818045.1). NCBI lineage: Eukaryota > Metazoa > Arthropoda > Insecta > Hemiptera > Aphididae > Neotoxoptera > Neotoxoptera formosana. The sequence continues at coordinate 14,551,039 of CM040630.1, read as the reverse complement.
CCCCTTAAGTCGTAGGCGTATTATTTTTACAATTATAAAATAGCTAGGTAATATTATTATATCAAGTTATGTTAATTCAATTTTGAATAGTGTTTAATTAAAACTTTGAGGAAAGTAAAAAGAAATAACAAAAATTGACATCAGACGTAGTGTCTGATAGTCGTTTTTAATGAATGATAGTTTTTAAACAAAGTTCAAAGTAATTAACAGTAATTTACATAAATTAATTGAATACTATTAATTAATAATTCGAAAATAGTAATCAGAATTTTATGAGATAGGTAGAACATTATTATTTGCAGTATAATATATATTTATTATATATATATATATATATGGTTACCTAACCGGAAAATTAGGACTAAATTAGGAGCTTCCTAGGAAGCGACAATTTAATTCATAAGCACATAAAATATTTCAACCTAAATGGAACGGTCTTAGGAAGGTCTTGTCGATTCCCATCAGGAAATTCCTACTATGACACAATTTAGAACTAAGTAGGAAGTACCTAGGACGGTCGGTGCTATTAGGGACTATATACTTACTATCACGATCTGATTGAATTTATATACGAAAAAATGATTTATCCAATCTATAACTAGTATCGAATCTAGAAAATCTTTATATGAATTTATTCAAGCTACATATTCAAATATTTCTAACTGTTCTAGTTCGTATAAAAAAATGTAAGAAAAATAAATTTTGATATTTAGTTTGACAACTTCTAGGAAGTGGTCTAAAGTAAATAGAAATTATAAGAAATTTACAAAAAATAACACCGAATGGCTTAACACTACATTCAAAATGCCATCTAATAAAAAATCGGCTTTATATATTGCTGGTTGACCAATTATTCCATTTGCATCTTGATCTAAAAGAACACAGAGACAAAAAATAAAAATAGCAATTTCAAATTCTATTGTTTAAAAACGGCAAAGATGTTTGTCACATTATATCCATGGTACTATATGCCTGCGAGTATGCATAAAGTGTTATTACACGGTGCGGATGTTATACGATTTGCACCACTTCCTATTGGTAATATTCATCAAAGAGTAAGTTTTATATAAAATTAAAATTATAATATATTTTAGGTAAACTATCTGAAGAAGCGCAGTAGAATCGAAACAAGGACTATAAAATATACAGAGAACATAATACTCGTAAAAACTCTAGGCTCAATACAAACGAGGATTTGTTACATATATTATTGATTTCGTCAGACCCATACATTTAATCCATAGGAAATGAGTCAAAAAAACATGAACATGAGTTATCAGATGATGTTAAAAAATTATTGGTAATACCATAATCAGATGAAGTTGAAGAAAGTGACATAAATCAATCTTTTTCAGAAATCAATTTAACTGGTTAATAACCTGATTAATAACCTAACCTAATGATTTACCTCCGTAGAATGTATTACATAAATTTATTTAAATTGAACGGTTAATTTGGTTAATTTTTTTTTTCTTAAAATATATATATTTATAGGAAAAAAATGTAATTTAACATTAAAAGTTAATTTTTTTTTTTTAGAGTACGTCATATTTATTTAAGGCGCCCGGTGCCAATGCGATTTTGTACAAAAAAATACGCTCTACGGGAATAGGGATCCTGTGCTGTAGAATCAACCAAATTTGATAATTTTTTTTTTAACTAATAGAGGGTAATATTTTACAGGCCGCATCGATCTCTGTTTTTCAATATTTAGATCTCAAACTTTTAAAAAAGTCTTTAAAAAAGAGACAATTTTAAGCTTTTTTTACAATTTTTTTTTTATCATTATTTAAAATAAAGTAAAAAATCTGAGCTCGATGCGGCCTGTAAAATATTGTTGTGTATCAATTAAAAAAAAAATTATCTGAAAATATTCAATCGACAATGAGTTATCCATATTCCCGTAAAGTCATTTACGTCAGTCGAAATGGGCAACTAATAATTCGTCATTTGTTAATTCTGTGACATGTGACTGCGAGTGCGTTCGCATCTTTCATATGCGGGTAGTAAAGGGTTCTCTCACACTAATAACCATTTACACTACAACACATTGACAAGATCGTGCGACGCCGAAACAATATGTGAATAAGGTTGCCAATAATTTGCTCCTTAATAAATAAGCCGGCACCGGGGGCAGAAATCCATTTTTGTAAATTAAATTTCGAGAGGTGAAATTAACTGAAAAAAATAAATCTACACGTAAATTATTTGTATAGGAAATAACGAAAAATAAAAAATATCAAATGATAGTACCTAGTAAATTTTTTTTTTTAGAGTACGTCATATTTATTTAAAGAAATCCATTTTTGTAAATTACTGTTCCAACTGAATGCAAAAAATGTTAATATTTTAAATTAGCTATCAATTTCCTTTACATTATGTATACAGTGAACAATTGGTAAAACTGCGTAAATTTAAGTATGATTCCTCCAAAGTTCAAAAACCATTAAAACACTCAATATTTCAACACAATAATATAGCAAATACTAAAAAAAAAATAATTAAAATAAAACAAAAATTTTTTTATTATAACATTTAAGACAATATAATAACTGCATAAAAAAAATTATATTTTTTTTCATTTTAAGCGAGATAATTAAATAATTTAAAAATATGTGAAAGTTTGAAAATATCAATCAAATAATGTATATATTTTATACAAACAGCACTGTAAGTCGGGTGTATGTCAATTAATTAATTTGAAATTTTATATTTAACTACAGAATATTGTAAGGATAAATTATTGATAAAAAAAACCAATAATTTTTAAGTTTTAAAAATAGCACTTTTGGCCGCCTAAAATTGTCTTTTATACCACTGTGTGGCGCCTCCCCAGCATGTAATACCATATAATAAGAGTGAATTACATAATGCCATATAAATTTGCCGTACAACTGATTTATTAAGAAACCGAATTTTATAAAATAGGGAAATTAATGTCCTGATTTTATTTTTGATAAATTTTATATGCTCAGACCATTTCAGCTCCTGATCCATTATGACTCCTAAATATTTAAATTGTTGTACCATTTTAAGTGGTTTACAATCGCAGATTGTTTTATTTACGGAACATTGATGTAATATAAAGTTCATTTCAACTGGAAGCTGTGATCGGTTAGTGGTTATCGGCATGCATACTGTTTTATTTACATTAAGTGATAATAAGTTTTTTTCCATCCAGTTAAGTACTAGCTGTAAGTCAGTTTCGACAGTTTCTTTTAATTTTGACCAGTTTTCTTCGGTATTAACAAGAGCTATATCATCGGCAAACATGAATAATTTACCTTTTCATAATGAAGCTGGTATAGAGTTAATACAGATTAAAAATAATAAGGGGCCTAATGACGTTCCTTGTGTTACTCCATAATCTTGGACATAACAATAGTCACTATAATGCGATCCAATAGTGGTTCATTTCTGTCTATTACTCAGATAACTAGTGTAACGGTCTCTAAGACTCTGGATGATTTTGGATACACATTGGTTACTTATAAAATTAATAACAAGTTCACTTTCATAATTTAAAAACAATTCATTACTTTTATTAATGTGACTTATCTCTAATACAAAATTAATTGAGGTTAATTAATAATACCAACCTCAAAACACTACAGATCCTCCGTAACAATTTTTTAAATAATAATAAAACAATATCATAAAATAATATTAGAACAATATCAATAACATAACTATGTTTCTTATTACAATATAATAATATAAAATAATATCAATAACATACATTATAAATTCAATCGGTTAGGGGGTTTGACTTCCCTGGCACTACGTCTAATAATACTGGTTGGCTCCAACTCTTTTTCCCTAACTAATCCTTCACCATTTTGTAAGTCCTTAACCTTTCCCCCAACAGAGTCACTACTGCATACATCAGTAATTTCTTTTCCTTGAGTAGGTACTATTAACACTCTATCCTGAGACTCTCCTCTCTCAACGATTTGATTTATGTGGTGTTTCCACACACCTACCCCATTCATATTTACTAAATATGTAACTGGAGATAAGATTTTATAAATTACTCCTGGTAGCCATTTATCCCCCTTTCCATAATTTTTGCACATCACTTTATCCTTAATATGAAACTGTTTTACTCTACCACCTCTATAATTTTTAGCTGCATTTACTAAACTTTTATTATAATTACTTTTTGCATAAGGAAGTAGCCTATCAAATGAAGTAAATAATTTCCTACCCAAATGCAATTCCGCTGGACTGACCCCTGTTGCACAATGTTTTGAACTATTATACGATAAATAAAACTTTTAGATATTTATCTCTATATCTGAATCTTGTGAACATTTTTTTAAATACTTTTTAAACGTACGAACTAAATTTTCAGCAGCACCATTAGATGATGGATTATAAGGTGACGTCTTAATATGATAAACTCCATTATTTTTTAGAAATAATTCAAAGTCTGCAGAGCATAAAGATGGACCATTATCTGTGACTAGTTTCGCAGGAATGCCCCACAATGAAAAATATTCTTTCAATACTTTAATTGTTGAAAATGTTGTAATATTTTTCATGTATTTAATAAAAATCCATTTAGAATAAACATCAATAATACAAACAAACATATTACCATTTACTGGACCCATAAAATGTAAATGTATACGTTGGGCAGGACTCTCTGGCCAAGGCCAACTATGTAAAATTGATCTAGGCGGACTATCACTGTTTGCTAAACATTTTTCACATTCTTTTGTTATTTTTCCAATATCATCATCAATTTTAGGCCACCACACATAAGATCTAGCAAGAGATTTCATTTTTACTATCCCTAAATGGGTACTGTGTAATTCTTGTAACAATTCTTTCCTGAACTTTGTTGGTATCACCAACCTATGACCCCACATCAGACATCCTTGTTCAATTGCTAACTCATTCTTTCTATAATAATAAGGTTTCAACTCATCAGAAATATTTTTAATATTATCTGGCCATTTTCCAGTGAAAACTTTAAAAAAAACCTCTTTAAGAACCAAATCTCTTTTAACTTCTTTGCAAATATCTAAATCTGATACTGATTTAATGTTAGTTGTTATTAAATTAATAACAAAATTATCACATTCTTCAAAATTAATTTTATCCGATATACTTAATGGTAACCGAGACAATGCATCAGCATTTCCATTATCTACTCCTTTGATAAATTGTATTGTAAAAGAATATCCTGACAGAAATATAGCGTACCTCTGTAACCTATGAGCTGCCATTGTAGGAATCCCCTTTCCCTCACCAAAAATACTAATTAATGGCTTATGATCAGTTCTTAATATAAATTTCCTACCAAACAAAAATTGATGGAAATATTTAATACCATATACTAAGGCAAGAGCTTCTTTATCAATTTGTGAATATCCTTGTTCACTTTTTGATAAAGTTCTTGAAGTAAAAGCAATTGGTTTATCTTTACCATTGGGTAACCGATGTGACAACACCGCTCCCACACCCACTGGGCTTGCATCACAAGCTAATATCAATTCAAAATCTGTATTATAATGGATAAGAACCTTATTGGATAATAATATTTTTTTAATTTCATCAAATCCTTTTTGCTGATCATTCCCCCATACAAATTTAACATTATTTCTCAATAATGCATATAAAGGGCTCGCTACCGCTGTTAGGTACAAATTTACCATAGTAATTTACAAGTCCCAAAAAAGCTTTCAATTCATGAACATTCTTTGGAGTAGGTACATCTGAAATTGCTTTGATTCTATCCGTAGGAATATGAAGTCCTTTCTCATCAATAGAATAACCTAAAAAAGTAATTTTAGTCTTATAGTATTCACATTTCTCTTTGCGTACTGTTAATCCAGCAAAATCTAATTTCCTCAAAACCTTATGTAACCTATCATTTACCTCCGGCTTGTCAATACCTGAAACAACAATATCATCAAAAAAACAACCAACTCCTTCTATACCACTTAACATACTTTCCATTTCCCTTTGTAAAATCCCAGGAGCAGAAGCTACTCCATAAGGTAATCTCTTATACATAAATAATCCCTTATGCGTAGAAATGGTAGTGAGTTTTTGACTATTAGTATTCAACGGTAACTGTTGGTAAGCTTGAGATAAATCTAAGGTACAGAATAATCTAGCTCCTTGAAATATACTAATTAAATCATTTACTCTTGGAATTGGATATCTATCCACTTTTAAAAATTTATTAAGTGTCACCTTATAATCACCACATAGCCTGATCGACCCATCTGATTTAATAACTGGCACAACTGGAGTTCCCCACTCAGACGTTTCAACTGCCACCAATATATCTTCCTTGACCAATCTATCTAATTCCTCACTCACTTTGTCTTTAAGAGAAAAAGGTAAAACTCTTGGCTTACAAAAAATAGGAACAACATCATCTTTTAAATACAATTCAAATTGTTTGTGTTTAAAACAACCCAAAGTATCCTTAAATACTGAAGGAAATAACTTACTAATATCTTCATTTGCTACTGAATTAATGTCAATTTTAAAAGAAAAAATGTCAAACTCCCCAAGCCAATCTCTTCCAATTATAGGAGGACCACCATTTTCAATAACATACAGTTTTAATTTTTTACAATAATTCTTAACCTTAACATCAACTATAAAATAGCCCAAAGGAATGATAACAGAATAATTATATGCTTTTAAACTCACATCAGAGTTATTAATATCATTAATTTCAGCTATTTTAAAATATTTAAAATCTTTAAAAGATATTGCTGATATACCAGAACCTGTGTCTATTTGAAAATCAATATTTTTTTCATTAACCTTAATTTCAACAGTATAAGGCTTAACAAAATTCACATCTATTGTATCTAAATTATATAAACAATTTAAATCTAAATTATCATTACCTTGGTCTATATGATTTACTTTCATTTTGACTTTACATACCTTTTTTAAATGACCAACTTTTTTACAATTTAAATATGTTAACATTTTATGCTTACAATCAGGTTTAGTATGACCCTGAGTACCACAACAATAACAAACAACTTGCTTCTTCCTAACATAATTACTGCCATCTTTCTTACTGACAACTTGTTCCAAAGATCCACTTCTTTTCTGTTGACTTTTCTGCTTGAACTTGGACTGCTTTTGATACTTGCTTGATTCAACCCGTTGATCCAACTGTAGCGGCCCCAGGCGTACAACGACCTTTGGATGTGGATGGTAGGATTTGTTGAAATAATTTATACGACTTGTGAGAATATACTAAGTGTTTTTATTTGAATATGCAAAATGATTTAATTTAATACTGTAAAATTATTTAGAGTTAGATACTTAAACGAATTTAATTCCCAAGTCCTTAGAATATTATGCCTTGAGTCAAAAATATTCTAAGTCCAATTTAATTAATTCGTTGAAAATATTCTAAGTCCAAATAATTGATTCAATGAAAAAATGGACGTGAAGGTGCTCGCGCTTGCTCTGGTAGATCACGTCTGAATATGGGCCGTTTCGGGCTCCCTTATATATGGCATCCCTGTACTCCTCCAGTGATGGTACAAGAGTCCTTTGGTTCATCCCACGCTTTGTCGTCCGATGTATTGGTTGACGTCAATGCGTGCACGTGCCGGATGTTGTTGCGGTCGCGTTACTGCGCCTTTATATTTTATATTATTTTAATATAAAATATTTCTCTCTATTATATAATAATATTATAATATACAATTTTTAATACACTATTAATAGTATCGTTCCTATTTCGTGATAGATCAGATTTCTTCTCCTACGATAACAAGTTTATATTTTATGATTTTTTCCAGGAATAGTGAATGCCTATGTGAACGGCTAGTTTTACTATTTCCCTTCGAGGTCATTGTATCATATTATACTTTATCGATATTAGTTACATCTACTTATTATAATTGCGTTTTAGGCTTTACTATATATATGCCTTGACGTTTTAAATAGTAGTAATATATGTTATGTACTACGGGTACATAGCACAACTGACTGACATCATTATTAGCAGCTTCCATAGCTAGACTCAACTCAACACATTTTCTGAATGTCAAATCATCTTCAGACAACAACCTTTTTTAATATGTTGATCTCTGAGTCCCCAAATTAATTAATCGCGCAACATATTGTCCAAAGTCAACCCAAAATCACAGTGTTCAGACATTTTTTAAGTACAGTGATAAATTGAACTATCGTTTCCTCCGATAACTGTTTACGTTCTTTGAATTTATACCGTTCGGTAATCGTATTAGGCTTAGGATGAATGTAATTTAATAATAACAATTTTAATTCATCATAACTTTTATCTACCGGTTTCTTTGGAGTACACAAATCTCTCATCAATGAATAGCCTTTATTTCCCAGCAAAGTTAAGAACATTAATTTCTTTTTATGTTTATTAATTTCATTTAACAAAATAGGTATACAGCTCAAACCTTTCTGTCCATGCACAAAAAACATCTTCCTCCAATTTAAATTCAGTAATTTGGCTCATTTGTCCAACAAAAGAACCTTTTTGCATGATTGTTTCACCTTGGTTTGATGACGCACCTCGAGAATCATCCGCCATAGCCATCGTAACTGTCAACTATTTTCCTGAACAATCAATAACCATAATCGTACCTATTGTGTAGAATCCGTATAGCTTCGTCGCCAATTTGTAACGTCTCTAAGACTCTGGATGATTTTGGATACACATTGGTTACTTATAAAATGAATAACAAGTTCACTTTCATAATTTAAAAACAATTCATTACTTTTATTAATGTGACTTATCTCTAATACAAAATTAATTGAGGTTAATTAATACTACCAACCTCAAAACACTACAACTAGAAAACCAATTAAGTGTAATAGTATCGAATCCTAGTTCTTTTAACTTATGTAGTAATAATTGTCTACTAATTGAATCGAAAGCTTTTTCTAAGTCTAGAAAATGAAATTAGTATTTTCTTTTTATTGTCCCTCTTGTTATGTAAAAAATTTGTTAAATCTATTAAAGCGTCCTCTGTTCCTAAGTTCCTTCTAAACCCATATTGTCCTTCGAATAATATTTTATCACTTTCTAGGTATTCTAAGAGTTGGTTTTTTATTATTTTTTCAAGGATTTTGGCTATAATACCTACTAAAGAGATGGGTCTATAATTTAAAAAATCTGTTTTATCTCCGCTTTTATGTATTGGTACAATTTTATCCATTTTCAATTCATCGGGTACTATACTGTTGACTATACTACAATTAATTGTATGAACGATAGGTGGAATCACATTGTCTCCTATTTGTTTAATGAAGAGAGCTGTATAACCATCTGAACCTGGTGCTGAGTTGTTATTCAATTTATTTAATATATTTATGACTTCATTACTACCGATGGCATTTAATTTAAATATATTTTTTTTATTGGATATATTATTAATTTTTGTTCCCGAATTAGACTGTATGTTATTTACAATATTAGAGAAATTTTTTTCTACTAATCTTTTACCAGATGTTGCATAATATGAGTTATAACTATATTTAGGTAGTCTTTTGATGATGAAGTTGGGTATTTATTCTCAATTATATCGTTAATTGGAAGCTTAGGCGAGATTTCTTTTCTAGATGTTAGTTCATTAATTACTTTCCAGATTTCTCTTCCATTACCTTTACATGTCTCTATTTTATTTATATAAAATTGTTCTTTTGCCTTCCGAATTAATATTGATAGTTTATTTCTATATGCTCTATAGTAATTTAACAATTTAAGATTTGTTTTGTCCCTCTTAGTTTTTATATTAAGTTTATTTCTATTTTTTATAGATATTACAAGAACGTTAGTTATCCATGGTTTTAGCTTGCGATTTTTCGTACTTGTATGATGCTTTGAGACTATACAGTTATTTATAGTATCTAAAATATGTCCATTAAAATTACGTAATGCTGCCGAGGGATTACTGGTTTCAAATAAACCAGGCCATTCGTTGATAGATAATATTATAATAATTGAACTACTTTATTATAGTTTATATATGATGCAGTATTATTAGTTCTACTACCTATATTATGTTTTATATTTTTCGGTGATATTATCAAACTACTTATGATTGTGTAATGATCCGTTATATTGGTTTTAATTACAACAGTATTAAGATGCACATCTCTACTAAATAAGTGATCAATACAGGATTTGGTTTCATTTACCTCTCTAGTGTACGTACAGATTTGAGAGATAAATCCATTTGAGGATAATATATTTAAATAATTTTCGGTACTTAAAGGCGTATTTAATTCTAATATGTCAATATTTATATCTCCAATCCATATACAATTATTTTCTAAGACACCTGATATAAGTTAAGTATTCAGTTCCGATAGAAAAATTTTTATATTCGATTTTGGGGAACGGTATGTGGCTAGTATCGTAATTTGTTTATTATTTGTTTTTAGATTTATTTTTAAGCAACTGGCCTCAGAGAACAGTGGTTGTTGTTCTACAGATATACTGTGAAGATTATTATTTATATAGATAAGAACTCCATCATTTTGGTTAAAGTTATTTTTACTTTTAAAATTCGAAAAACCAGTTATATCTTGTGGGACAAACACCGTGCTGTTCCAAGTTTCACTAAATATTATAATATCTAAGCTACTAATTGAGTCGTTTATCACCCAAACAATTTCTTAGTATAAAAAATTATACGAAGAAAAAAAAATCAAATGTTTGTAAAATGGTAAGGATTTGATAATACACATAATAGCTGGATAAATACACGTGATGTTAAAAAATAGTGTCAGTCGAGCACTAGTCATGAACGTGTTTGGTGGTTCTCAGATCAGTGAAAAAAATAGAGGTATATCACATCTAGAACAGTCTATTAAATTTAATTCATCTAAATTGATTAATTTTGAGAATTTACTCAGCGAAAACATTAAAACCATACAATTACATGAAGAACAAATAAAATCATTACATTCATTGAGCATAGAAATTAAAGATATTTCGTCTGAATTGATTAAATTTACAAATTTAGTCAGTGAAAATATTAAAAGTGTTAAAGTACATGAAGAAAAAATAAAAACATTACAAGGCAGACAATAAATATATATTATAATGGCGACGGCCATCCTAGACATTCAATGCGTTCTTGGGGCAAGCAATGAATACATGATAAAAGAAATGTCTATAGTAGACATAGAAACATGGTCAGCTCAACACTGGATTTTTAAAAACTCAAACTCTATGCAGGACAACAAGAGTCGAAGAACGAATAAATGGTTGGAACGTAACTACCATCAGCTATCTCTAGAACATGGTGATGTAGAATATGCAGAACTAAGCAGAATAATGATTTCATTGAAATTCAAGTGCATTTATGTGAAAGGTGAACAGAAAAAACAACTTCTTATGGAGTTTATACCACAAGTTGCACTCATCAACATTGAAGAAAATGGCTGCCCTCGACTTGATCAATTGTGTGACGAAGAAACTCTACCTTGTTGTATTTTTCATATGGAATTTAATCCTAAACAATGTACATTCTATAAAGTATTTGCTATAAGAAAATGGTTTATAAATAATTCTTAAAAATTGTATACATTTTTTTATTTAATAAAAATAATAATAATATTATATTTTTACATTGTTTTTATTTATATGATAACATATATGCATACATTTATATATGATAACATTTACAAGATTTTTTTTAAATAAATATATTGGCTTCCATCTACCTGAAACAGAAAAAGCATTAATACAGGAAAAAATATAATAATTTATCTTACATATCTAAAAAAAAAAAAAATTACATGGATATTTACAAAGTATACATTAGAAAGGCTAAAAAAATATTATAAGAAAACTTAAATATCTAACAATTACAGGGCTATACGGTGGAGCTATTTACAAGTTATACACTATAAAAAAATAATAACTTTAAATTCATACATTACATGGATATTTACAAAGTAAAATAAATATTACAAGTTTATACAATATAAAGGTGAAAACATGTACATTATACTATCGTAAATATTTATCAACTACATTTACAGAATATAAACAAATTATTCGAGTAATATTTACAATTAAATAATCAATATATATATATATATATAACAAAAATATACAATAAAGATATAAAACGAAAATATACAACAAAAATATATAACAAAAAAAATATATATATATATTTATATACATAGTTTTTTGACATTTTTAAGAAGGTAACTGTCGTTCAGTTTCTTCCACGTCTTTCCTATGAAATTATAAATAATTTTTAAATAATATAATTTTTAAATAATATAATTGCATTAACTCACTTTATGCGATAATGTCCATGAGCAAGGGTATGAATTTGTTCCTCAAGCACATGTCTCTTATCATCCGATCGGTTTAACGCTAATTTGACTGTTGAAATTGTTTTCATCTGATGATTGTACGATCTAAATGAATTGTTTACTCTAAACAGTGTATACTCATTCGATGATGATGTATGTCCGATAGATTTAAACAACTCAGATTGAATGATTGCCATAGATCGCGCACTTTTGTCATCGATCATTGCACCTTGCCAAAACAAACATTTCTTGTTATCTGAAATACTTAAATGGTTTTTAACGACATGACCACGTATTCTTTTCGCCTTGATTTGTTCAACACCAGCTATATTAAATGCATAAGATTTAGCTCGTAGGGCAATAAATTGCCTTATTGCTAACCCTTTACATTCATCAGTGAAAGTTCCTGGCAACTTTTTTCTGTCGACACAATAGCATGTGATCAATTGATCAATTGAGAAATTTGAAGTATCCATGCGTTGTAAAAGTTCAGGGTTGTGCATCAAATCATTGTAATAGTCAACCGTCTTTATATTGTAAATCAATGAATCTGAAAAAATAAAAATATTTTAGTAAAGTCATTACATATTACATATATCTATATATACCTGTGTTCGTGTACATCAGTTGAATATTTTCACCATATGTTTTTACCATTGATCCGTAGTAGAAATCATAAATTAAATTTTTTGATATATCCAAAATAGAAAATCCTACATATATTGGTTTATCAAATTTTAATGTATCAGCGTTCAAATGTATTGCGACCAGGTTTTCGTTATATATTGTAATGTCCTTGAACGTATTTAGGTTAATTAACTTTAAACACTTTTTTTCATCACACACCAGCATCATTCTCAATCGATTCTTTATATTTTCCAAAGTTTTTCCTGAAAATAAGGTTAGTTTTAATCAAGTTCAAGCTAATATTATAGTTATTGTAATTAAATAATTGTACCAAAGACTGCATTATTCATCAGTTTGAAGAACTCTCTTTCAAAATCGTTCATTGCATTTTTCCGCATATTTGTATTTAATCGTATATACTTTTCAAGCCATGGAGATTGATCAAATTTTAAAACTCTGTGTACCTTAATAATAATAATAAAAAAATTATTATAATATACTACAAGCACAGATATATATAATAACTATATACCCGACTCCATATACCACAATGTTATTAAATTATGATGCCCGACGCCATTTGTGACTATGGCAATGTTTACAAATTCTTATCATTTTTTAATCGTTTTGATATACATTGTGATCACAGATATATACAAGCCTGGGCATAAACGCGTTAAAAAGTTAAAAGTTAAGTTAAAAGTTAAGTTAATTTTAACTTTTAACTTAACTTTTTAAAAATTAATTTTCATTAACTTAATTTTTAACTTAACTTATTTTAATTGATATAAACTTAATAAATAACGAGTTACTTTTAATCAGATTCAAGTTAAGTTAATTTATAAATAATTAAATTATAAATAAAATTATTATTGAAATCTGATCAATATTGTATATACATTTACTAGAATAGTAGAATAGGAAATAAAATTTAATAAAATTTAATTCTCGTTCCATTAATCAGAATTTATTGTTCAATAAAAATAACTTAATTAATTATATATAGGTATACCACTATACCTCGGCATACGGGCATAGGTAGTGTAAAAATAACAATATTAAATAGTAAATACTAATAAGTAATAACAACGAATAAATATATGTCTATACCTCGGCATATACGGGCATAGGTAGTGTAAAAATAACAATATTAAATAGTAAATACTAATAACTAATAAATAATGACAACGAATAAATATATATATATTAATATATTATAAATATATTTAATTCGTGCTAATAATTAATACATATTATGATGTGATATGGGTAAAACTGTAAAAGGTACAACGCATAAATCACAAATGTACAATTTACAAGTTACAAGAATATAATATTATAAATTTATAAAATGTTTTCGTCATAAAGACATAAATAACCAAATAAGTTATTAATTCTGTTATGGGTTATGCTCATATTATGTGTTTATAATGTTTGTATTTATAAACATAAATTGTCATTTGTCATTAGAATAATAGAATCATTAGATAAAAATATAAAATAGTTCTTGGTCGTTCATTTTGCGTTCGCGGTTCTTACAGCACGCACGACTTACCTAAGTATTAAATAATAAATATTAAATATTGTGTATCAGTTTTCGTATAACCATGTGATTATCTGTGAAGTACGTTTATTATTTTTTTTTGATTCAATATTTTAATTACTTGATTTTTCAATTTTTGCAATACCATCAATACCTACTGACTACTTAGTACCTTCAGTCTACACTATAATAGAAGATTTCTTAAACTCATTGGTAAGTATTTCAATATTTGTGTTTTATTAAGTTGATTTTAAATTTCTAATAATATAAATAGTATAAAGTAATAACGATCTAATATCATCTCATTAGATATTCAGAATAATTATAGTTACAATTGTTTAATTTATATTTTAATTTTCAGTTGAAATAATAAATTGTAATTTGTCAAATATCTAATGATGTGTGAACAACAATCCACCTCACTAGTAGTGAATATAAGAACAGCCGATAATAAACCAAGATGGTCATATATTAGTCAATATTTTGAACAACTTTGTGATACAACTACCAAAAACTTGATTTTTAAGTGTCTTCTTTGTGGCCCCAAAGAGAAACGAATTTCCACATCAAATACTTCAAACTCAAATTTGAGAACTCATATTAAAGTATGTAAATTGTTATTTAAGACACATAATAGTGTAATAATATACTATGTAGTAATACCTCATGATAAAGCTTATAATATTTTTGATATGAAAAGTACCTAATTCATAGTTAGTACATAGACTATAGAGCAGTGTTTGAAATAAGGGGAAATGAATGAAGGAGTACCTCTAGTTTAAAAAAAATAGTTTAGAGTACCTACCGGTACTTATTATAATCTAGGTATTCAATAGTTAGATATCTTCGGGTAGATAAGCAGTTTTTTTTTTACACTGCATCCCCCTATTGAACTTTTTTCCAATTCAAGTAGTGAACATAAGTAAGTAACAAATTAGTTGAGTATAAATAAATGATTGAAGCCTGAGATGATATTATATTACCACATTTTAGGCTTAAACATATTTTAACTATTGTTATACCTAGTCAATAAAAATAAAATTAGAACAATTTTTTGTGAGAAATAAATTTAAAAAATAATGTTGATGAAAATATGTAATAACTGTTTCTGTACCTTTGGTTTACTGAAATATTAAATTATAATCACAGAACTCATAAGAATACTGAATGAATATTCCTGTAAAACTAAAATATACATACTACATAGATAATATTTCATAATTATGTTTTTTTTAATGAATTTATCTGGTTTTTAGATTATGCATTCAAAAGAATTAAACAATTTTAATGATTGTGCAAAAAAAAGATCATCAACGACAAACATTGTTGAATCTAATAAACAATTAAAGCTGTGTGAAGTGGGTAAAATACCAGTTAGAAAACTAAGTGATGGTGAATTTAACGATGCCAATTTAAAACTGATAGTTGATACAGTATCTCCATTTTCCTTAATCGAGCACCCTGCTTTTATAACATACTGCAAATTAACTTCAAACAAGATTCCTGTTTCAAGACGAGTATTAGTTCGTAGGATCGAAACTTTGTATGGTAAAATGATTGAAGAAATGATATCTGATTTTGAGAAGATCAAGTATGTATGCTTAACTTGTGATTGTTGGAGTATATTTCATAGGTAAATATTGAAAACATTGTAATATATTATTACTTATTTTAGTTTTTAAAAGTAGTCATAATTATTAAAGTTTATATTATTACTAAATTAAATTTTACTTGTAGTTTTCACTTATAATTGGTTTATAACATAATTTTTATAATTTTTAACATTTTTTTATAATTTTAAGCACGGATAGATGAAATTGTTTTAATTTCATTAGTATTAGTAATAACTAATAAATAAGAATAATATAATGGTATAGTGTGTAGGTAATATATATACCCATATTAGTTGTGAATTTTTTTATTTTAACATAATATAATATTTAATCTAATTTATTAAGACTTAGTATTACAAATTACAATACTTAATAGCATATTAATTGTTATTTTTATTTAGGTATATTATTTATAACTTCAGTTTTTATTTTGTTATTATAGATCATATATTGGTTTCACTGTCCATTGGCTTAATCCCGAAACACTTGAAAGTTATTCTAAAGGTCTTGCTTGTAGGCGTATTTTTGGACGACATACATTTGATAACTTGGCAGAATGTATAGATAAAGTAATTAATGAGTTTAAGCTTAAAAACAAAGTCACTTTAATAGTTACAGATAATGCTGCTAATTTTGTTAAAGCTTTTAGGTTAGTAAAATGTTTTTTTTTTACTCAGACTTATTAAAGTCAATTTTCACTGCTTTGGTTATTGTTTTTTTTATTAATTAATTTTTCAATTTTATTACTTTTAGAGTCTTTAATAGTGACTGTGAACAAGGTACAGAGGGTACAGTAGATGATGGAGTTGATGTTCCTGACGTGAATGAGATTCCTATGAATGTCGAAGTAACAGATTTATTAGAAACCCAGGACATTGAAAGTTCATTTTGTTTTTCATTGCCTCCACATCAAAGATGTGCAGCCCATACACTTAACTTGATTGCTACTGTTGATGCTAATGATGCTGAAAAAGATGCAGCATATAAAGCAATAAGTAAAAAAGTATTTTCAAAGTGTCAGGCTATATTCAATAAACAAAACCAGTCAGTATTAAGTTCTGAAAAAATTAAAGATCACCTTGGACGTTATATTATTACTCCTAATGCCACTAGGTAAATTAAATAATTATTTAATTTATAATAAGTAGTAAATATCTTAATTAATGCATACATTTTTATTATTATATATTTATATATAAATTTAAATTGGTCATAATTGATAGTTTATTTAGTATCATGGTTAATAATATATCCTATGGGCTATGGCTAATAATAGTAATTTGTACATTAATAACTTATTATTCATTGTTTTAGGTATTATTTTTTCTACTCATACAAATTTAAATTAAATCTGATTTTAACATTTTACTATTTTCATTAACAACTATTGTAATTAATTTCAGGTGGAATTCCTTTTATGATGCTATGAAATGTATAGTGACCAATATTGATAAGATAAATATACTTTGCATTGACTTACAGTTGCCATCTATATCATCACCTCGTGAAGTTTCATTTTTAAAGGAATATTGTGATGTATATTAATTTTGTTTTAAAGTTATTACTTATTATGAATTCAAATTTTCTAAGTTTTAAAATGGTTATATATTTCTTATCAAACAGGTGATGAAACCAATAGCTAAGGCTTTGGATTTATTACAAGGTGTGAAGTTTGTTTCACTTGGATATTTGCTGCCAACAATTGGTGCTATTCACAAAGCATTAAATAATATTAACGGAGTAAATTTGTGTAAGCCTTTGGTTATTGCGCTAAAAAAAGGACTAAATAAAAGGTAATAAATATATTATATATTATTTAAGTACTTGTAGGCTGTTACTAATTTATACTTATAAATTATTCAGACTAATCATTGAAATTCTAAACAAAGTCGTTGACCTAGTAGATGACATTGGTTTTTTTTATGTTTCAATTTTAAAATGTTCATTACTGGCTTTAAAATTAAAATAATTCTAAATTTAGTTATGTCATTTTGATCTAAGATTAAACATAATTTATTTTATTTATTATATTGAATATTGATTTCTCAAAATAAATAATTTTCACAAGAAAATGTATGATTCTTGTAAATCAAATTATTTATATTGTTAATTAATTTGCAGATTCAATAGATATATGGACTCTACATCATGCCAAGTATCTGCATGTTTAATACCAAAATTTAAGCTAAACTGGACAAATTCTGAAAATCGTAACGAAATTAAACAAACATTTTTGGAGTTTATAACTGATAATGCTCAGTTAACAGAAACAAATATTGCTGTAACTACCACTGCTTCTACAGACAATAATAGTAGTGATTCTGAAGAAGACTTTTTTAGATTAAATAATTATGAAACCAATGAAAATAACGATATCCAAATTATAATAAACAATTATTTTTCAAACACAAACATTAAAAGTCCATTAGATTTGCCATTAGTTTTAAGAAACGCATATATACAATGTAACACGGCTATTCCTTCATCTGCACATGTAGAACGTTTGTTTAGTGCAGGAGGTCAATTATTAAATAAACGTAGAGGATCAATGGCTGACAAAAATTTTGAGATGACTCTTTTGTTAAAATTCAATAAATATTTTACTGATTCATAAGTTTTGCTTAGTTTTTTGAAAAAGTATTCAGTTAAAAATTAATGCCATGTTATTTTTATTTATTAATTAAAACATGTATATTATATATTTATATTATTATCTATTAAAATAAATCAAAAGGTTATTCGTATATCTTATTTTGTATACTTTTGGCACCTACTACAATTACATAATTCTTTTCATCTGTTTTTTTCCAAATTTAGTTTAATGTCTATTTTCTGAGTGTAATAATATTTATGAATTTTATTATTTCAAACCATATGACTAGCTATTTATATATTAAAAAAAAAAAAAATATTAACTTAACTTAAGTTAATCAGTTAATTGAAAGTTTCCATATAACTTTTAACTTAACTGAGTTAAAAAAAAAATTAGATTAACTATTAATTTTAAACTTTTCAAAATGGATTCTATAAACTTAACTTAACTCAGTTAAAAATTATCATTAACTTGCCCAGGCTTGGATATATATAATAATTATTATATATATCTGTGATTGTGATACAAATATTTCATAACAATATACTCATAATATAATTATTTTTTCATAAACTTAATATTATTACAAGTATTCTTATACAGTTATACATAATTATACCATAATTGATGGATGAACCAGTTAAGTTCAACTCATTTTACATTGTACAATTTACTGTAAGCCTAAAAATATAAGTTTAAATCAAAGAATCAGTGAATATGAATTAATGGACTTGACTGTAAGCTGCCTATTTCAAAATGTGGTTCAACTGATTTTGACCAGCGACTTCACTCTTTATGGTCATAACTCATAGAGATATGTCATCAATCGTAGTTTATTTTGAACAGCTAGGAAGATCGAAAAAGAAGTACTGGATAGAGGCGAGGGAGAAGAAGCATAGTCTACATTAAATGTAATGACAGTGAAAAATGTCTCAGTAAATAAAAACACAGGTAAATATAGGTGTATTAAATGTAATGAGTGAAAAATATACATAATTACATATAGTTAAATATAGGTATATTTTAATAATTACTGATTAGCAAACAAAATCAATTTTGTCAGTTTTTGACGTTTACTAACTGCAAAAGTGTTTGAAGTGGTTTTTCCCAATGATTTAAGCCTAACACTCAGGTACTTTTTTGTTAATAAACTAATAATTATCATCTTATGAGGTCTTTCCAAAATACTTATATTAGTGCAATCTAATTCTTTGAATATAATTTTATCCAGAGAAAATTTATTATTACAGTAATGAATAATTTTTTCATCTAACTTAGAAATATTAAGGGATTTCAAATTGTTTGTTAAAATTAATAGCATTTTTTCTACCTCCATTATTATTTTAAAACTACTCAATGACCCTGAAATTAAACCTCCATTGTTTTTTAAATTTAAAAATTTAGAGTGAGAAAATGAATTATAATTATGATCTGGTTTTTTTTTTTTTAATAGGCTATCCTTACATGTTTGGCAATCTAATGTTCTAATGACTTTCCTCACAACATATCCTAAAATATAATACAAAATGTTTTCTTTAGCATTTTGTAAATATGGATTTAAATTATTAAGCTGTTGTAATCTATCTGAAATATCCATATCATAACCATCAGAATTTTCAACTTCATCAGTGAATTCAGCTCTTTTTGTATTCCATTTAAAATCAAATATACTACATATTGCGTCATCGTCAAAAGTGTGGCAGTTACCATTATTTTTACACTTTATGGCATTTTTTAATAAAATCTGTTTCATGGCTGTTTTAAATTGCACAACATTGGGATTATTATTGGACCCACCTCTTTGTCTTATTTGGCCAAATAATACCTCCACATGATCTTGAGAAAACTTGTAAGTTAGTAAATAATTAAATTTCAAAGTATCATTTTCAAATATAGATCTGGCAATTCTAAAAAGTGACTTGACAGCCATAGCAAATCCTATTACAAATGTTTTTTTGTTTGTTTTACTTAAGTGTTTGTTATCAAATTCAAGGGTATACAAATATGTAATTAAAGGTACTATTTTTTCTTCAAGTGAGTCAATGGTTTTTATGTGAATGGGTGATTTAAAATTTTTAGAGAATATACTTTTAGAATTTAAAAAAATCAAATAAACGGTCAATTACACGGCAATATTCTTCGGTTGCACCACAATTTAGAAATTCAAATATATTTTGGTTTTTTAAAAAATTTAAAGCATCGGCTATGGATGAACTGAGGGTTTGTGCCGCATATTTCACCTTCATTTTATTATTGTGCCACTGTATATGAGAACCAGAAATTTTATTTCCAAATTTTAATTGTATTTCTTGCTGAAGATTATGTAAATGTGAAATGTGTTCCCAACGTATGAAGCCTGAATTAGATTTTAATACTCTACAATTACCTAATGTATTTCGGGCAAGTTTAAGATTGTGGCAGGCATCAGGAATAAAATATATTTTATCATTATTTACTGGATGAGGAAACCAACATTTTATATCATTATGATTGTTTCCTGTTTCACAACCTAATATTTTCATCATCGAAGAATTTGTGTATGCGCCATCGCAAGTGATTCCCCAAACAGTAAGACCAGCTTGGTGAGTATGATTCAATACGGTCTTAACAAGCTCAGCTTGGGCAATTGCACTTATTTTATTTTGTAATACGTAAGCAATTGGTAATTTCCATCTCCCATTTAGGCTTACTAACATGAAAACTAATGCTTCTGTAGCAGGAACATCCAACCCTTCTAATTGTAACTCCCCTCCAAAATCACAATATCCAACAAATTTGTTAAATTTATCGCTCCACAATATTTGTTTTCGCAATGCCATAGCATCCATACATAAATTACAGTGCTTATCTTCTGCTTTTAAAGTTTTTAAAGCCTCCATAACCTCAGTAAAAATACCTGGTTCTCCATTTACAGATGAAGTCCAGTTCATAATTGATTTACAATTTGGCAATATCAAGATCGACCCAAAATTATTAGTTATCAAAATATTAAACAAACTGGATATTTATTTATTTATTAAACAGGACAAGTCCAATACTAAGAAACTGGTTTAGTCCCCCAATAGAAACGATGGAACCTCGTACGGTAATCTCATCATGTGTGACATGGGACTGTTTCACAACACAGATATATATAATATTATATTTAACTAGAATTTATAATTTTGTAAAATATGCTCGTAAATTAAAATTATGTTTATGCACTGAGCGTATGAAAAAGAGTTTAATATGCAAAATAAAGGCTCTTGCCTCTTAGTATGGTGAAACAAATATTTTTTATCATAAGCGAATGATTATTAAAAAAACAATCAAACCCCAAGTTCCAAGCCTTACTTATAAGCATTTAAGTATTTTAAACATGTAATAATATACTCCTACTTAATATACATACATAATACTCCGTGATTGCTAAAAAGAAAATTGTAATTTTGCTGTATAATATATCACTAAGACAATATATTTTTATAATAATTAATTTCTAATTAGCAATTTATAAGCAACTATATTATTTACCTTGCATACTCGTAAGCTTTTGGCGAATAATAATGAAGCGTTAAAGAAAATTCTTTTATTGCCTTACTGTACCTACGTCCAGTAGCTTTACGCCCTTTGTTTTTAATTAGGTTTTTGAACAACTCCAAATTGGTACCTTCAAATGTCTCCAATAATATTTGTTCTGTATCGTTTTCCAGCAAATTTTTTTTTCTAAAATCTTTTAGTAGATCCTTTAAATTAGTTAATGAGGTATTTTGCCTCCTAATCTTTTGTTGTAGCCGTTTTATTTTGAGCTTTAGTTCAAATTTTGATGGTGAATGTTTTTTATGTTTTGGACTAGCTACAAATAATGGACGTGAACAGGTTGCTCTTGATGGTGTTATTAATAATGGCTCAAAACTGGTATTAATAACAGACCTTTCAGGTGTAATCATTATTGGTAAATCTGGATTATTACTAGATGTTACGATAGTACTTGTAGTCGTCAAATTAGTTGTATTTGAGAGTGGGGTCAAATCTGGTGAAATAGGTTCAATGCCTTCTAAATTGAAATAAAATAATAAAATTTATACTTAAAAAATTAGAACAATTCTTGGTATTATCTATTCATTTAATTTACTTAGTTCCGGTATTTTTAATTGAGACACCTGTTTGGAATATGATGGAAAAATTGAAGGCACAGCGTTTGAGTTAAGCTTCAACTTGTAGCTACCACCAACAGTTTGTTGAAAATCAGTTTGAACAAAATGATCACTGCACACCTTGCTATATTTAGGAGGGATAAATTCTTTTCGACCTACTGCCTTTATCCATAACTCATTTTTTTCTGCATCTTTAAGTGGAAATCTATTGAAAATACAAATTAAAAAAGTAAATACCTATAATATCTAATAATAATAAATTAGTTCTATAATAGTAGGTACATAACGTTAGTAAATAAAATATTGATCCTTAGTTTAAGAAAATTTTAAAAATATTTATTGTAATGTGTTAACATAATAATACTTACGAGAAAAAGTGTATTTTTCTAACTCCATTTGTTGAATGTCGATTCGTGCAAAAATGTACACAACATGACATCACCATCTTAAATTAATAATTATACAAATGTCAAATACCTACAATAATCGTCGAAAAAGGGTCAGTACCACAGTAGTCAGTAAGTTGGGCAACAGACTTGTTTGATATGAACTATTGTTATCATTGTAAACATTGCCATAGTTGTAAATGGCTGCCAGCGTCATTGATAAGAAGAAGTCGGGTATCTAGTTATTATATATATCTGTGACTACAAGTAATAATAATTATGTGCAATTTTATTACTTTTTCCAATACCAATCCTGCTTTTAAAGCTTGTTTCAAAGCCATATAATGTATAACATATTTTTTTTTAGTTTCTAAATTTGCAATAAGTTTTTTTAATTTTGAACCAGGGGGGTTATCTTCTCTGGAAGGTATGGTAAATCAATAGGTTTGTTCGTTTTGACAAAAAGTGTACACTTTTTCACAATAAGTGTACACCAAAGCGTTCGTTTTGAAATAGTGTAGTTGCACACCCTGTTCGTTTTAAAAAAGTGTTACTTCAGTGTACACTTTCTTCACACCGACCCCAGAGGAGGTGTAGCCGGTGTAGGTGTTGATCGTTATCATTTCTTATTCTTATCAGCGAATAGACAGTGACATTCGTGTTGTGTACACACTAGACTGTTGTAGTTCTATTTCTATTTTCAAATTAATGTTTTAAGTAGGTAGTGTTGTTTTTTGTAATACAAGGTTCCATCAAGTGCTTCACCTCAATCATGAAAATACTTAATGGTAGAATATGTCGTACAGGAGAAGATGAAATCGTTTTAGATGACGATGGTCTCGTCAATTGCAAATGCGATGGTAAATATAAATTATAAATTAAATAAAAATATACAATTTATTTGTGTTCTTATAAGTTAACGTAACTAACTTTTATGATATTGTGTGTTAATATTATAATATATACACTAATTTTATAGACTGTACGATGTTGTCTATATCAATGGATACTATTAAGTGGGAAGCTGATGTTTTGCAGTATGAAAATGAAGATACTATATATCTTATTAACACCAAACCTATTCCAACAGTTGTGCCTTCTTTAAGTTCTTTTACATCTGAAGTTGAGCCATTAGAGGTATGTATGTTTTGTTAAAACCTGTATGTAAGAGTCCTCCTGTCATTGGCTAATTTAATTTAACAACCTAAACATTTTATTTTTGAAATTTAATTTCCTTAGAAATGTGTGGTTTTATGTGTTTAAGATGATACAAGTATCAGAATTCAATATAACCTTTAGTTTTCAAATATTAAGAATCTTAAAAGATACATTTTTGAATTTATTTATTTTATATTCAAATCGACATGGCGCGCCGTTTAACAAAAATATCACTTTAAAGATTATTAATATTTAAAAAACCTAACATTATATTGAAATTCTGATACCTTTATAGTCTTAAACGCATAAATTCACACATTTATACACAAATTAAATTTCAAAAATAAAATGTTCAAGTTGCTAAATCTTACTAACAAACAAACAAACAAACTGGAAATGGAAGAAAAACATGTGCTTATGAAGAGTATGCATTTGTCATAAATCATAATATATACAAATAATACAATTTGATAC
This sequence comes from Neotoxoptera formosana, assembly GCA_022818045.1. Lineage (NCBI taxonomy): Eukaryota > Metazoa > Arthropoda > Insecta > Hemiptera > Aphididae > Neotoxoptera > Neotoxoptera formosana. The sequence continues at coordinate 14,526,200 of CM040630.1, read as the reverse complement.
TTTTATTAGATTTTAATTTCACATAGAATTTTTATTTAATATAGATGGTTAATAATTATTCTTTAATACATTTAAATAAAATGAGTTCTTGCTTAATAAAAAAATGACTAACCCAATATTTAACACTATATCACACATAGTATTTCAATATCAACTGCTGAAATATGTATGTGTTGTATAGGTTAATATTATTTTTAAATTATAGTTATAATATAAAATTATTATTATTAGATATATATATTTAATTATAACTAAAATTTGTTTTATCATTATAGTGAATTGCAAGTTCTCCTTGGTAAACGTCATAATATTAATCCTGTAGTAACCAGTGACAGAACCGGAATCCATATATCAAGTTCAAATACAGTTAACTCATTTGATAGGTAACATATAAATATTAATGATGTTACAAACACTGATTTTTGATATTGAATTAAACCCAAAATGAAATTTTCCTGAATTTTACAGTTTTAAAATTTCACCAGAATTTAATTAGTTAATGCATTTTTGATACTGAATTTAAAAGCAAATTTAGTGATAAAATTATAAACTTTTATTATAATATATATTAAATTATATTATTTAAATATTACATTTATCAACTAAAATAAATTTAAAAACATTTATAATTCTACAATAGATGTGATATTATTTTTTTATTAAAAATATTAATTGTTGGATTATTTTCAAATTTTAAGTTAAAAACAACAGTTTGTAACATTGATAATATTATTGTTACTATTGCTATGTTATTAAAAAAGTAAAGTAATGTTATGTATTACATTTATTAAGTTTTATTATACTTCAAATGTTGTTTTTATAGCTAAAGTATATTGTTTGGTTAAATACTTGAAACTCATTTATTATTATTAATTTTAGTATTACAAGATCTTCATACAATTAAGAAGTTGAAATTGTTTGTACTTAAAAAGTCTGATTAGGCCTGAATTTAAATTGTACTGTTTTTGTTTATATCAAAAGTATATTTGTTTTGTTAAATACTTGATACTCAATTTTTTTTTTAAATTTGTCAAAAATAAATAATATTACAAGATACAAAATTTATTTATTTTTTACCAATCGTACAATTTGACATTGAATATTTCTTTATTATATTGTATTTATATTTGTGTAAATTAATTAAATAGGTTAATTTGAAATTTGAATACATAAATCATCTTTTAGGCGTCGCACATACCAATCATTGTGGACAATTTCAGTATTATCTTCATCATCTTGATTTTCAGTATCTTGTAATACAGAATCTTCAAATGGATCTTCAAACATTGATATATCATTTGAATTAGATAAATTATGTAAAACACAGCAGGCATGGATTACTTTCACTATTCGTTCAATTTTTCGTAATTTTAGGAAGTAAAGTTGTCGAAACCTTTGTTTCAGTTCTCCAAAATCATGTTCCACAACAACTCTACAACCACCCAGTTTTACATTGAAATTTCTTTGGTTTCTTGTTAGGTGCCCATTATCCTTGTATGGGACCATTACTTCTTTTCGTAATGGATATGCACTGTCACCCAAAATATAGTAATCACCTACAACAAAAATTAGTAATCAATTAATTTTAATAGTATTTCATTATATTTTTAATTCTTAATTTAAAATCGAATTTAATTTTACCTGAACACAAATCTGGTAATGATCGAAATAATGCAGACTCTTTAAAAACTCTGGCATCGTGCACTGAGCCAGGATATCCAATAAATACATCTATAAATTTTTTATTTTCATTGACAAGTCCCTGTAACTGAATAGAATGATACTGCTTGCGATTTATATATGAATCAGGATCTACTTCAGGCCTATCTATTCTTATATGTGTTCCGTCAATAGCCCCTATGGAATAAATTATTATACATTTAACAAATCAGTGCTTACATGTTATACGAGACTACCTACATTTTAGAGAACGTCACAATTGTTTAAAATAACTATATAAGATATAATATACATGGCCAGTTGCGCAGTGGGAGGAAAATTTTCTTTTTACACAATTTTTGAATTGTTAATTTTAAAAGTTTAAAACTAATAAAACGATGTAAAGACTACAAATATTAAAATATGTAACATTTTTTTAAATTATTTTTTAATACAATAATAAACTTCTAAGGATTCTTTTGAAACAAGTGGAAAAATTCCAAACTTCCCAATACGCCAATCCTATCCAACAAGGTATTGATGCTTACCAATTACTTAAGGAAATTTTTTGGTCCAAAAAAAGTATTCAGATGTTTGCTTTTTTTCATTAGAATTTGGGTATTTTATAACAGTAGGTGCAATGGAAATAAGAAAATTAGCAACACGAGTAATAATATCAAACAATGCACTTAATGTTATACCAAACCGATCAGCAACGTCTCTATAACTGGAGCTTTGGTGACCAACAAACCATAAGAATGTTAACATGTGTTTCTCTGGACTCAATGGAATTTGACCTGCAGGCCCTGTGAATGTAAATATATATGAATACATACATACATAACATTAAGAATCAGTCAAAAACTATTATGCATCATCTTATAATTAATTATACCTTTTAAACATGTATAAAAACTTGACATTTTAAATAAATTGATAAGTTCATTGGCTGCATCTCTATTAAATCTAAAATGCATGAGAAAGTCTTTGTCCCTGTAGTTAGAAACTATTTCAAGATAGTTAGTAATTTTAACCCGATCAATCCTTTGAATTCTGTTAATAACTCGATGCATAACATTAATAATATCTTCTACATCTATAGACAGTAATCAAAGAGATCATATTTATTCAGAAAGATTAAAAACATAGTATAGCTCAAACCCAAAACAGGATCATAAATCATTGTACAATGTTTACCATCATCGTCGTCATCGTTTACATATACAGCTGCTGAGATTCTGATAGGATTCCACAGCTCTAACAAAATGTCCTCATCGGAAGACGAAGAGTCACATAACTCCAACCCCTGAATTTTTTGTTAATAATAGTACCTACAAAAAAAGTAATTAATTATTTATTATTAATTTAATTAATTGATCAATTATACTATCAATAGAAATAAATTATTATCAGTTATTAAAATTGATAAAAATTATCAGCTGATTAATCTACACCAAAAACGTTTGTTTTAAAAACAGATTTTTAATCACACCCCTTACACTTTCCCCTGACACTACACTAATTAGTGTACACTTTTTTTTCAAAACGACAAACCTATTGTGTAGGTTATGAAGTGAAGCTGGGTAAGAAATATCTACTTCCAGCGCATAGCCTATCTCTGATTCAGCGTTAGTGTTTTCCATTAATTTTAATATATTCTCATTGTTTAAATTTTCATTATACCATTGAAATCCACCCTTCGGCATGTTTTTTGACATTGTCCATCCATAGCTGAAAAATGAAATAGAATTAACAATCAATTATTTTTATATGAAAAGTATAGAATACATACAGATTTGTTGCGTCCAAGTACACAATCCATGCATCAGGTTTCGGTTAATGAACTGTAAAATTTGCTTTTGGAAGGTAGACACTTATCTTGCAGGTGTATTTGTAATATGTATATTCGAGGCTTGTTCGGGTTGATAATTAATTATATTATAATTATAATAATTTATAATATAGTTAGTTTAGAAAATGCAATACAAAAGTTAAAACGCGCTGAAGATTCCTCAAATTTGTCTTCTGCTGATAATAGTGAAACAAATAGAAGAAGAATAAGAACAACTCAAAAAAGAAAAACAAATGAAAGCACTGTGTCATCTAGTCCTCCAATATTTAATTCCTCTAAATATTTAAAAGGTATTTAATTTTTTTTTTACATTTGGTTTAAATTTATCTAAATTCTATGTTTATCCTTTTACATTTATTATTTAGGTGGTTATGAAAAGAGTTTCAGTGAAGATAATGCTGATATATTTAAAGATCCATCGAATTCACTACCAACTGAAAACTGTATAAGTAAATTCATAGCTGTTCACATTAAAAAAAAAACATCTTGCGATAACTGGGTTTATAATTTGTACCTTAGGTATACCAAGTTCACAGGGATATTCAAAAATTGATACCAATTTTGGTGGTATTCAAGGGACAATTGAGTTATTAATACCAACAAAATTAGCCATTTAGCAGTTAACAATAATGGTATATTTTTTTTTTAATTGCATTTATGTACTAATGAAAATTATTTTTAACTAATACATTTCATCTTATATTGATATATTTTCAAATTAGAGAAAAAACTGCATATTATAAAACAGCTCCAGAAATCTCCTGATAATACTAATAACACTCTACCAGTTAAAAGAAAGCTTTTTGATGATGAAACTTTGTTTGATGATGATATCATTATAGCATGTATCTATGGCCTATGTCATTATGTTTAAGTACCGCATTATATTATAAAATGCATACTATTATCTATTTAATTGAAATGAAAAGTTAAAGAATAGATTATAACGTTTCATATTAATAATAATTATATATAAAAATATTATTGACTTTCATAATAATATTTAGATTATTTTAATGCTGGAGAAGGTGATGAGGAATACATTCAAACTTCAGCATCTCCATTTAAGGTTACTAGTTATAATATATTGACTCCTGAAAAAAAATCTAGGTAAATAATCTTATAATTGCTTCTGATGAATATTATATTATGTGAATTATTTATACTGTTTGATTTTAACTTAACAGGTATGTCAACATCAAACAAATGTTAAAAAGAAAAATTTGAAGAAATCAGTAGCATAAATTCTCAACAAAATAACTATTACACCCACACAATCATCTGGTTAGTTAAATAACATTCAATATTTTAAATTCATATTCTAATGCGTAGCTGCGAGTGTTGGGCTAACGCTAACATCAGTAAGCAATGAGTGAGATTCATTTTCTTCTTCAGCTGGTATATTATTGTCACCAGTTTTAGCTATTTTTTTTTTCTTGAAAATTATATATAAAATTAGTTCTAATCTAGCCCTCGTGCTGGAAGGTTGTACGATTCGTGTTGTGTATGTAACTAATTATCGAAATATTTCTCAATTTATTATCGTTATATTCTTTATCCGGTCTATAGTGCGTTTGTGTTCGTATTATTATACAGATTAACTCACAGGTATATCTTATCTTAATAATTGATTGCAATGCCGTGTGCAAAGTGTAATCTAATGGTTTCCCCGAATAAAAGAGCAATATGTTCTGCATGTAGCAATGATTTTCATACTGCATGTACAAATCTTAAAACACAAACTAACTTTAATAATGCAAAAGATAGTTGGAAATGCGAAACTTGTACTTCCAAATTGAAAAATGTTGTATCACGTAAAAAATTAGACGGTTATCTTAACAATGAATGCAGTGAAAATTACAATCTCGATTCGGTAAAAATTGACCTAAAAGTTATAATGAATAAAATGGAATCACTTTCTAATAATATTAAATCTATTGAGAAATCTATTTGTTTTTGCTCTGATTCGATTGACGATTTTAAAGTTAAGCTAGAAGTGGCAGTTAATAAAATTTCTGATATAGAAAATAAAATGCTAAATTACGAACATAAATGTAATAAATTAGAAAAATAAGTCACTTTTCTCAAGGCAGTAATCAACAATAATGAACAAATAATGCTTGCTAATAATATAGAGATTTCTGGTATTCCAAAAACTGCCAATGAAAATATTACTGAGGTTGTTAAAACATTAGCACAGTCATTAAAGTGTGACATTCAAGATTGTGATATCATTGACGCTTTTAGAGGTAAAGCATACAAGAACAATGATGGTAAAATTTTTGCCCACCTAATTTCAAAAAATATCAAAGAATTGTTTGTTAAAAATGTAAAACTACGATACAAAAATAATAATCCATTATTAGCTAATGAAATTTATAAGAATTTCCCGGAAAACAAAATACTTATTAACGATCAATTGACCAGACATAATAAGAAATTATTATGGATTTTTTCAATTCGTAATAGGCACTAAATAATTTGAAACTGTAACGCGTTACTTATAAACAGTAATTTCCATTACATTTTAGTTACTTGAAAATAATTCTAGCAAAATTACGTAACGCGTTACTTTTGTTGCCCAGCACTGATTGTATTATGTACAATATACTCAGTGTTGGGGAAGTTACTTATTTTGGGTAATTAAATTACATTACTAATTACTTATCGAAATTGTAACTAAATTATTTTTAAGTTACTTTTTTTAATTTTGTCAAGTTACATTATTTTTGAGTTTAAAAAGTAACTCAATTACAATAAAAGTTGCTTTTTTTTTTTAATATCACTGGAGCTTAATAACCATTTTGTCTATATTACAATACACAAACTAAATAATGACAATCAACAATATGAAATTATTAACAATTAATACTAATTTTGATACACATTAAATATTAATCTTTATTTTTCAAATTTATTTTTAACAACAATGCTTTCTCAATATGGTATATTTTAATATTTACACTCATTATCAATAAGTAATAATAAGTAATATTAATAAGTAATTTATTAAACCAAAAAAATATAACGAGTAATTTAGTAACAATTACTACAAAAAAGTAACTTAAATTACATTTAAATTACTTACAATAAAATGTAATTAAATTACCATCAAATTACTTAAAAAGTAATTTCGTTACAGTAACTTGTAACTTAAGTTAAGTTACTCCCCAACACGGAATATACTCATGAACTACGCACAGTACTACAGTAGTTGTCAGTTGACAGTTGTTCAAATTTGCCGCCACTTTTTGTTGTTCTACAATCGGTCCGCACCATGAACTATGATTAATAGGACTGAGCACTTATGAGATAGTGGCGGTCACGATCTGTCACCAAGTGCCTTATATCGGTTCTATCGCCATCTAGCGGTAAATTCATACTAACAGTTAAACGAATATAAAGATTGGTGCACAACTATTTATACACAACTTTTATTAAGTTTTAAAAAAAATATACATGATCGTATTATAATAATTTTTTATTATTAGTAAAGGTCGTTTTAATATTTCATAATTAAGTGTTTACTAGTTTAGAAAGTTTTTTTTTTTTACAACTTCTTTTAGCAGGTTCCATATTTTTAAAATAACAGTACTGACGCATACGCATTGTAATGTAGTATGATAAAATATCTGACATGACTTAAATTTTATGTTCAGTACAAGGAAAAGAAATGGAAGTTTTTAAAACATTATTCACTGTTAAATTAAATACATCTACATCTTCCCAAAATCTTTCAAAAGAATTTTCTATTGTTTTAATAATATTGAAAAAGTTAAAATTAGGGTGTATTAAATAACCTCTAGATTTAATGTTAGTAAGTGAAGCAACTGATTTAGTAGAAGATGTAGAAGATGTATTTTTAAGAAATGCTAAACATCTTTCACAAACATAACGTTTTGAAAGTTGCCTTATTAAATAACCACAGACATAGTATACTACACAATCAACTGTTGGCGATTTAAAATAATTATGGTCTTCAAAAATAGAATCAGCTTCCCAATCTTCATTGTCCATGCAATTACTTAACTTTAATCTTAGTGCTTCAATATTCTTAACTCTTTCACTTACATCTAAAGAATTAAGACAAATTAGAAAAATTTTAATGATAATCATCATAAATACTTATATTACCATTAGTATCATAGATATTTTTAATGTCATCAATTGATACACGTATTATACGTAATAACAGGACTACAGGACAAATCCATGTTATAATAATTATTGTTGTTATTAATATAATTAGAATTATAAATAATCTTTTTTAAGAAACTATATTTCACCGTTAGATGGCTCTAGTGCAGGTATAAGGAAGTCAGTGACAGTACGTGTCTCCCTGCTCCCGCTCATCAGTGTTCCGTCCTATTAATCATAGTTCATGGTCTGCACGGTGGCGTATCGGGTGGAGAATACACTATTGCGCATTTGAGATTTTGAGCCGTCTTCTTCCCTCTACCCTTATACATCGTGTCACTCGGATCAGGGGCTCCATCTATGTTGCCGCCGGCGAGGCGTCGTCTTACTACCGACTACCGAATACCGGTTCACATACATTGTTCATTTCTGCTTTATGTAGCGTACCGCGAAGTCGCGTCGTCGCGCGCTCGACACCAGCGACCCGTCGCATGTAAACCTCGTGTTCGCCGTCCTGCTCGTTACCGTCAAGCCGCTCGGCACCTCGGCGATCACACGTCATTACGTCAATACGTACCGCATCCACATATTCGGGATCGGTAATTCGTGCCCGTAACGTTTTAGTTTATTTCGCCGTCATGCCGTAGTGTACCGTGCGATACATTTCGTTGCCACCTGTCGTGCCAGCATATGGACATACTATCGTCAAGTCGCCATCGCCGTGGCAGTCGCAGTCATCTCCGCTACAGCCGGATGCCGCCGCCGATATTATCGTCGCCCGAATCTCTGTAAACGTGGTCGTCTTGTGCACCACCGTACGGTAAGTATTAATCAACTTTTAATGTCTTGTAACAAGCGGTTGTTTTCTGACATAATTAACAAGTGGCCGCACATCACTATTTTTCTTGAAATGCTTCCATACCACACTGCGACCCATAGTTTCAAATTAAGCAATAAGCGGTATGAATTTGAAGTATGAACACTATAAATACGAACTACGTTGTAAATTGTAATGTTGTATTAACGTATTAACGTAAATGTATTCCTGTACACTGTATAACGAATGTTGTATAGTGTTTAATATGCCGTATACTCCATAGTACATACTAAAATAATACAAACAAAATACATTTTTAATAATAATTCATAATAAAAACATCGAACATAAACATCGATATTTATGTCGATTAATCGAAAACAAAACATCGATATATCGACCAAAAACATCGATGTTTTTTGCCCATCCCTAACCACGCCCGAGTGCCTGAAATACCGAGAACCAGGTGCTCGCGAATTTCAATCTCACAAAAGGTTAGGAAAATGTTGGCGTTTGTAATTTCGTATTGTAACACGTTTTCCGCTATATTACCTCTACGATATGTCGATATCCGTAATATTCCGTATTCCGTTGTGCTCAAAAGCAGGGCTCGCATTTGACAAAAATAATTGCTAAGATAAAAATTATTTGTGTGAAATACGGGCTATTAGTGTGATAAGAATAACCGTTATCAGAAATGGCGTTTGGTTCCAAACAAACATATTTTAACATAGGATTCTATATGAAAAATTATATTTTCAATCTAAAACTATAGTTTTTTCATAAATTCTCGGTTTTTTTTTGTATAATAATAATTTACAGTATTGTGATGGTTTGTTGTTGGGCAGTTGGCTGTTCTCATAACAGCAACAGATGCAATTGTAAGTTTTTTAGATTTCCTACAAAGTCGAACCAGAAACAATAATGGATAACGCTTCTAAGGTACCTAGTATTTATTTTATATCTTCTGTCGTTATAGATTTAAATATAATGTGTAAAGGTTTATATACCTGCATTAAGTACTTAATTTTTTAAAACGTGTATCTATTTTAATTTAGGAGAACAGATCCAAGTATAACGTCTCGGGTCTGCAGTTGTCATTTTCAAGATGGTATGAAATCAAATTTTCCTACACTTTTATCCCATAGAAAAAAAAACAGTTTCTTCAGCACCATTTGTCTCCTGAGAAAAAAAAAACAAATTGTTAAGAAGCCAGTAATTGTAAATGAATTCACATCTGATGACAACTCACTGCCAGAGGTTGAAATATTTCAAGAAGGGCCAATTGATTTGTCTCTCCGCCCTCAAGAAATTGATAGGTATATTATATTATATTATTAATGTTTGGTTATTTAGATATTAAAAACCATGTATTTTTTTATAGTTTTAAACCATCAAATATGGAGCTTGAAAACTATTCTCTTAAAGAAAAAAACAAAATATTACAACTAAAAATTAACAGCTTAAGTGTTGCATTTGCATATGAAAACTTGTGTCAAAAAGAAGAACTTGTTATGTTTTACACAGGATTACCTTCTAATGAAATATTTTTGGCCCTATTTAATTTACTAAAAAATTGTGAAATCCATTATTATTTGAATTGGAAAGTAAACAGCATAAGTAAACCTGACCAATTACTCATAACATTAATGAAGCTGAGACATAATTTTCCTCATGTAGACTTATCTGTGAGGTTTGGATGTAGTGTAGCTACTATAAGTAATATTACAATAACTTGGATAAATATTTTACACAACATACTTTTTAGTAAATGTATGAATAAAATACCATCCAGACATAAAAATAAAACTTGCCTTCCTAATGCATTCAAACATTTTTCAAATTGTCGTGTTGTCATTGACTGTACTGAGGTTTTTACAAGTGTATCACGTTTGTCCATGAATGCTCAAAGGGATACTTATAGTAGCTATGAACACCGTAATACTTGGAAAGTACTTGTTGGAATTGCTCCAAATGGAGTTGTTACTTTTGTGAGTGATCTATTTCCTGGGTCGACATCAGACAAAGTGATAACTCTAAGGAGTGGCATTATATTGTTATATATCCTCGTTATTAAAACAAGCTAATTCCATATTTCAAGTAATCGCAGCTTTAACAAATTTACAGCCACCTCTTTTACATAAAATTAAAGATAAGATGTAAATATTTAAAAAAAAACAAATAGTACCTATGTATTAAATCATAAAATAGTTATCTTTAATAAAATAAATGAAAATTTATAATTTATAAAGTTCTGCAGTCTATTTTCTATATACTATGTATTCATTAACTTTTGAATAGATTTACATATTTTATACTATTGTCCTAATGTAATTAAAACTAAATAATTGATACTGTACTGAAGTAAAAGGAACTTTCAAATCTTTTCAGGAACTTCCCACATAGCAAAATTATGTTTTCTAAATATTTTAAAAATATCTTTTGGAAAGTAATTGATATTTTACAAACATCGTTCAATCATCATCCAATATTTTAAATGTGTTTTAAAAACATTTTTTGGCCGGAAAAAATAGTCATCAAAACATTTTGTAATGGTTTTCAAAATATTTTTTAAATTATATTTAAAATATTTCTAAACAGATGTTTTCAAAATATTTTTCTTTGATATTTTTAAAATTTAATACAATTATGTTGACAATATTTTCTATTTATTTTTAAGATAATTTATAAATATTAGTTTTGGTTGCAGTTGTAAGGGGGCCTACACACTCAATTGTTTTGTAAGACACATTTGGTTAGAATACATACCTATGTAGTATGTTGTATGTAGTGAAAACACAATGGCTAACAGGCAGTAATAATAACAGGGTTCTGGAAAGAGTGAAAAAAATTAATATTTAAACAAAAACTTGCAGTTGGGTTAGCATATTAAATAATATTTATTTTAATATTTATATATTATAATATAGTATATAATATTAAATAATATAACATGTAAGTAACCTGATTTGTGTAATACAAAAAAAAAGAAATCTTCTTAGTACATTTGAGTACAAAAAAAAAAAATAAAATAAAAATAAGAACTGTTTAGGTATAAATAAATTATTACACTGATGGATTTTAAAATACAAATTAAGGAATTAAATTAATATTTTTGTTTTGTTTTTTTTCTTCTCGGAACTTAGCATTAGCCATAAAAAATTTCATTGGTTTCAATATCTCTTGATCAATACAGTTTTTATGGTTTTTTACAGTTCTTATGGTTCCTGAAACACGTGTAAAATGTAAATACTTACTTATTTTATATATTACAAAAGTATACAATATAGTACAGTTTAATATGCAGGTGTAGTTAAGTTAATATAATTATGAAGAAATAACGGGAGGGGGAGGAAGTATAATAGCGGTTATACAAATATTTTTAAATTTCAAATAAAATATAAGAAAAAATTTGATTTACAATTATTTTTAATAAAAACTACTAGAACTTAAATAACCTATAAGCACATTACAACCATATTGTATTGTAATATAATTTTATAATGGAACACAATATTATCATATAAAATGCTATATAATGAAATTTCCATTTATTAATTTTTAAATAATTTAAATTTAAAATATAATTAGTTAAAAAATAATAATTACCAAATATAAGGGCGCACGAATTAAGAGTAGAGAAAATCATTTTCTTTTTTTGTCCACTATATGAGAATTTGCTCAGCAAATTATTGTGAAACAATTTTGACATAATTTGACGGGTCATATCTGAAACTGTTGTACGTTCTAGTCGAACTAAAAATGTTATCTAGAAAAAAGTGATCATATTATATATATATAGAACATTATAGGTGTATATTATGATATTTACAATAGGCAAATCTCAATTAAAAGAAAATAAGTTTAATTAATGAAAAGAAAATCAAGAGTATGCATTATATTATATTATATTATATTATATTATACTTAATATGTATTTCTAATATACTATTAATAGTAATAATAATATATTGATAGGTTCATTTTCAACTGAATCGTTATTACCATTTTTTGTCGAAAATCTTTGTCCATTATTTTTTCTTCAAATATGTTTAATTCTTCAAGGCTAGTTAATGGAAACTTGTAAATACTTTCATCAACAGGATAATAATTATTTTTTGTTGATGAATTATTTTGGTTTTTTTTTATGGTCGGTTATAACATTTTCCAATCGGTCAATTTTAGTTGTAATAGTTCTCATTTCATACTTCATATTTGTCAAAGTACGAGTCAAGTTTTTCAAAATATAAAGCATTTCTGGAAAAAAATTATGTTTAATACAAATTGATTAGATTTGATTTAGTCAATATATAGTACCAGCTTGAACTGTTGAATTATTTTTATTTGATACAGATGATGATGGCGTACTAAAATGAGTTGGTGTATTGTCCAAATGTTTATCTTCAAACATGTTTAGGCAGTCATTTTTTAAATTTCCATTTATATCCTTGCTATCTTCTATATTGAAAAAAAAATATTAGAATTTGAAATACAATAGACAATATGTATTGATGTTGGTCAATAAATTTAAATTAAATTATACGTACTAGCTTATACTTATTATTTAGATGATAAACATTATTAAATAATAATATGTATAGTTAGGTTATAATATATTTTATAATAATATTCTTACTGTAATGTATTGAAGAATGATCAACATTAATTTTGTTATGGTGTATGTCTGCATCTATTTGTGGTGATGTGGAATGAAGTAAGGTTGACCCAAAATCCAACTTTCTTTTTATAATTTTATTATAATTTAGTAAGTCAATATCGTCTGCAATGTCCCATTTTCCAGATGGTGAGATTAAGGAAGCAGTTGTAGATACTCTATTTTTTGAAACGAATAACCCTATTAAAATAAAGTATAGTTATATATTGATTATAGGTATGGGTACTTTATAGATTTAGGTAGGTGTTATAATCGTTATTATTTAGTATTATCGGATGCAATTTACTAACTTTTAAGAGGTAAATACGAATGAGTAGGTGATCTGTTGTTGTTTATTTTGTTATCTTCGGATATATTTATACTAGTTTTGTTTTGGAAATATTTTAATGGTGACTTTTTTTTGGCTGTTAACAAAACATAAGAATTTTAGAATATTTTAAAGCATAAACAATTATAAAAAAAAATCTAATTTATAGCTTACTTTTAACATTTGAAAACAATATATTATCGGAATCAGAATTATTTGAATTATTATTATCTTCAAATATACCTGAAATAATTATGTATAATAATTATATAATTCATAAAAAATGCAGTAATTTTATTTCACTGTTTTACCTGTTTCAATAAACTTGGGTGGGCTTAGAATTTTGTCTTGTATTATTGTTTTTAGGGGTTTTCTAGTTTTAATTTTTGAAGATAAGATGTCACAATCGTCATCATTATCATCATCATCAATTTTTTTACGTCGAATATTCCGTGTTCCTTTATCTTCTTCCATTGAAGATAAGTCAGACGTATAAGTTGCTATTTTAGATTTTTCTTTAGCTTCTTTCAAACTCGCTAAAAATATTTTAAATATAACAGAAAAAAATTTCTTATTAAGCTATGATTTATGGTAATATTCATTACACTAGGTGTTATTAACCATTATATATCTGTACTTACAAATAGATTTAGATAAGACACGAATTTCAACCAGATGAATATGAATTAGTTGTAATGAAATTATTTTTTAAAGTAAATTGTTGATCTTTTAATATAGAGTAGGTATCTCCAGATGCGTAGAAAATATAAACTAGGTATACCATATTTTATAAATTCTATCTTCAAGAGTAATTGATTTGTCTAAAAATGACAATAGAATATCATTCATTACTTAGAAAAGCTATTGTTCCTTGACTGTCTGGGATATTTTTCAACATTTCTATGACTACAGGTGAGCACATTTTTTTCGCAGAGTTAAAATTCATTTTATCTTCAGGACTAATGTCTGTTTGAGTAAGAAAATGTTTGTCTTTTGAATATATTTCAATTAGGGTTTGCAAATGGGTGGCTGAAGCTATGTAATTACCAATTGGTAATATAACACCTGGTTTTAAAAATCGAGATCTTAGTTTAGTGCCAATATGTACAGTATCTTGTACATAGTACGGCATACACATATTTTCGTTTTTATAAGTTTGTATTTGTATTGCTTTTAGTAACCGTGTGTCCCCGTCTGATGAGTATCCAAGAATTTTTATGCCTGCATCCTCTGCTAATTTGTTCATAATATCCCATCGATCTATAACATCAGAAAAATTGAATCTATTGTCAGTGCCAAAGATGCTCAAACAAAACGGTGGAGCTGCATCTTCTAATGGTTTTGCAATTATAATGTAAGCATAGTCAGCTTTTGTGTTGGTTTGAAAATATGACCCTATTGCATAGGCTGAAGTAGCTAAAAAAGCATCAACTTCAGCCATGCCATTTTTAAATGGCATTACGAAACCAACAATTTTATTGCTACTGGAATTGTATTCTATCTTACTCGTTATTCATGTTGCATCTTCGCTAATCCACACACACATTGGTAGTTTATTTTTAACCAAAAATTCTTTCAATTGACAAAACCTAAATTCACCTTCTACAATATTATCTTTATTTATTGAAATAAATCTTTTTAAAGTAGTAATGGTAGGTAAAGAGTTAGTTAAATTTGCTTGTAAGGTTTCATACAGCATCCTTCCGCCAACAAAATAGAGAAAAACGCAAAACTGTTTAAAGCTGTCATCATATTACAATGTATATTACAATGCTATTACAATGTTTACTTTTAGAATTTACATTTTTTAATGATGCTTTACACAAAGCCTTCAATAATACACTAGTATTGGTTTTTTTGAAAATTGATTCAACTTGTGTGTCTGCCCAAATCGGTGTACTTTTTTCTAGATCTTCAATAGATTCAAGCAATGAATTGTTTTGTTTAATACAATTACACACCTGGTCAACAAACTCATAAAAATTTGTGATCAAAAGTTGTTTTTCACCATCTTTCATCAAATGTTTTTCTCTGGCTCTCTTTTCTCCCTGAGAACGGCTGTATTTAAAATCCTTCCATTTTGAAGTGTGCTCTGTTGTTTCATTGTTTGTGCTTGGTGATGGTGTACAATTTGTTTCTAAATTATTATATGTTTTAATTGGTGAGTTATCTAATGTAGATGAACAAGGTTTATGATAATTTTCGATGAAGATGAACAAGGTAAACTTATTTTTTCTATTGAGGTTTCTGTTTCAAATTTTTTATTTTGACTTGATATAAAATAATTGCTAACACTATTTTGTTTAAACATTTTTTTTGGACTTTTGACTTTTTTTTACTTCAGGATTAAATTTGTTATGAGTTAAGAGATGTCTATAAAAATTACCTAAAATCCAAGTTTTCTTTAGGTGTCCTGCTGTTACTCTTTTAGAAACACTTGATTGTACTCCACAATAACATTTAATATAACTTCTTAAATCATTTGGACTATTAATATCCAATTCAACAGAAACAATTAAATTACTTGGTAATTCCTCACAATTTTGATCAGGATTTTCCCTCGGATTTTCCATAGAACTTTGATTTAGTTTTTGTTTCATCCACTGTAAAATGTTACGCTCAATACTTTTTTTTCCTCGTGTAAATTAGTTTTTAAAATTTCAGCCTCCTTGTTGTTTTCTTTTATGGTTTTTTTAGACATATCTGTTTCTTTTGTCATAGATCCTAACTTTTGAAAATTTTTCATTCAAGTCTGTTGATTTTTCTCATTTTAATTTACTTTTTTATAAAAATCAATAACCATTTTCAGCTGTTTTTTGTGGCCTTCAAGGAATTTAAACTTTGCAACATTATTCTTAAAAATACCAAAGTATTCATTATATTGGTCTTCGTCAATTATATCCAATAAAGTTGTTTTAGCAACATTTTCAGTGTCAAGAATGTCATTATCATTTATTTCAGCAATTATATTTTTATGGGATTTTTACTATCAAAACCATTCATCACAAATATTTTTTTTAAGTCTTTTGGAACTTTTATGCCTAGGTGGTCTTCGGCCTCTTTAAATGGATAATTTTCGTTCAGGTTATCTTCTTCCATAATTAAATTCTGTACCGTGCTATTCTATAATATGTTAAACAATAGATATTATTTACCAACAGTTATACAATTTGTTTATTAGGGTCAGGATTTTAAGGTTACTATTATCTAATTTTCTATATTAATTGAGTTGATGTAATATTAGTATAAAAACAATTCTGGGGCTTGAGTCAAAAAGGGCCAATGTCACTTTTAATCACTTTTGGGAAATCAAGAATAAAACATATTTTTTTTTTAAATAATTTTTATTAGTTTTATTTTTTATTGTACAAGTAATTGTTTTTGTGATGGATGTATGTATCGTTAACCCTAAATTTTAGTATATGATATGAATTTTTTAGTTAAGTATTGAAGGATTTCTATTTACATTGGCCCTTTAAAATGATAATAATAAAAAAAAAAATGACTTTGGCCCTTATAGAAAAACATTATAATTAACTTGAGGTGCAATAAATTATCATTTTTATAATTTATAAGCATTTTATATATTTATATATGACAACATAATTATTTTTGTTAGAATTAAAATCTTGTATTTTATAAAATATGATGATTAGGTATAACAAATGATAACAGAAAAATTAAAATTATACTTTTAAAAATTCATAAAAAACAATATAGTTTTAATTAATTTCATGAATGATGAGCACTGACTTGCTCTTAATAAATAAGTAAATTACTTTTTACCTAGGTACATCGATCAAATAGTATTGTTAATATTGTACAACTACAGTACAATTTATAAAATATGATTATCATAACAAATTATAACAAAATTAAAATTATACTTTTAACAATTAAAAAAAAAACAAAATATTCTAAATTAAATTCATGACTGATGAGCACTGACTTGCACTAGCAACTAATGCACTATGCAACTACAATTTAATACAATTTATAAAATATGACGATTACAACAAATTATAACAATAAAATTAAAATTATACTTTTAACAATTCATAAAACAAAAAATATATAAAATATTTAATAAATTAGTAATTTATAACCTGTTCTTAATAAGAATTTAACTAAACTTATTTTATGTCACTCTTTGTGTCTCCTTCACTGCTAGAACTAGAATTGTGTCCAATATTTTGTATTAAGTTGTTGTAAAATGGACGACTAGTTTCATTAATATATGGTAACAGTGACTGTAAGTCTTTTAACTTTTCGTTACTTAATGGAAGTGGTTTTGAACTTAAAGGTTGTAATACATTATTAATAATAGTTCAGTGGATCGTCTGGTTTTTTTTGTCAAGTCTAGCAATTTAAATTGATCTGTTTCATTATTATCACTAGAAAATGTATGTTTGTATTGAACTTTACCAAAGTTATCAGGCACATACTTCATCCATCGTATTTTGTTCCATCCTACAGCTTCTCCGTTAGTATTGACTTTCTTATGAATAAACAATTTAGTAAGTAATTCTTTGAAGTTAAAAAAATTTTGTTGCTGCATTTGAATAACATTTATTGGAGGATTTCTTTGTACTGAACTAATCAACAAAGCCCAATCTCTAGGTAATTCAATGTCAATCATAGTCCTTTTCTTCTGTTTTTCTATGGCCGCATGTATGGTGTCAGCTTCCATATGGGTATGTCCCGAAATTAAACATTTATGATGTATTATCAAGTTTCTTCCTTTTTCTTTTAAAGTAGCAACTATGTATAAAAACATTGTCATGTTAAATACCAAGAGGCCATAGTATAAACATAGATTTATCAAACATTTTGGCGATTGTTGAATTATTTGCTTTTTCCAAAACGTCAGTATGCAGCAAAAATATTTTTCCAGCATTTTCTAATTCCAAAGTCCCAATAATGACATTTACCACGTATCGCCCTTCAACATCTGTTGTTTCGTCCATGCTGACCCAATTTTTTTTATTTCCAACGTAGTCTCGAATTTTTTGCATTGTATCATTGTAACATAATTCAACATAATTCTTACGTAAAGTTGACTCATCTGGGATATCAACTTTAATATATTTTTCTAAAAATTTTCGAAAGTGTTCGTTGTTTAATTTATTAAGCGGAATATTACCTAATAATAATGTTTGACATAGTTCCAAATTAAATGACGATTTTTTTGATGTAATACTTGTATCAGTCAGCAATAATTGAGTTTTTGGTTTTTCGCTTTCTTTTTGTCGCTCAACTCCCCGAGTATGTTTTTCTCGACTTATGTGTTGTTCTACAGTAAATCGTTTCAATGCTGAGACTTTAACATTACACACTTTACAAAATAACACTTCACCATCACTAGAAAAAATATTGTTCCCGTATTCATTAACATAACTGTGTAAGCGGCTACTTACAGACGATTTTGCTTTCAGCATGTTTGAAATCGTTAAAATATAAAATTTGAAAAATATCGGTTAAATGGTGACGGTGAATGCCGAAACACTACTGACAATAGTTCTTTTTACTGCAATTATAAGCACGTCAATCAATAGGTCTAATGTCTATGTCAATTTAATCTTGTTTATCGGATTTTTTCCATACAATTTATAAATATAATATTCGATAAGCGTGTATGATCGGCATATGTCTGAAAGAGCACTCGTTTCATCAATTTAACACTCAAAGAGTAAATCTTATCGGAACGCGATAAAATACTTTACTAATAGTTCAAAACCAAAGTTATATTTTAATAAATTAAATTTGTTTCCAAACTTGGATGTAACATTTGCCCTAAAATCCATAATTTGTGAAAAATGCCCCACATTTTATAAAAAGTACAAAATATGCCCTAAAAGATGAAAAAATGACTTGAAAATGTTGAAAAATGACGTTAAAAAACAAAAAAAATGCAATTATAGCTAAAAATGCAAAAAAATGCAAAATAAAATTAGATTATTCTGCATCAAGGGAGCATGAAACAAATTTTTAGCTAGGATAGCATTGTACAGAATAAAAGGAAAAAAAATGCAAAAGTCATCAACATCCTAACTCTAATTATAATTATAGGTAGGTATGAAAAAATTGCATAGTTAGCTACTTGCAACATTACTGTTTTATTATTGAAACAAAATCCCTTTTAGTTCTGTTGCATATTATATTTGTATATTTTGAGCTATTTGAAAATTTCCGGAGGGTAAACCACTATACAAAATTGTGTACACCATATTGCAGATTTCCACTGATTTCCTATGATTTCCACCAATTTCCTATGATTTCCAAAGATTTCCAAACATTTTTAATGGTACTTTAAAAATAATCACCTTCAAGATACCTTATAATTTATGTTAAAATACTGTAGGTATAACTTTTTTATTTTACAAAAATTTATGTAAAAAAACAAAGTAAAAACTTGTAACATATTTAATTTGACCGTTTAATTCAATGCAGTATGTAGTCACCTAACAATCAAAATATCTATGTATATAAGAATAATGTTTTTGTTCTAATGTCCTAACCTACCTTAGATACCACTATTCACTTATTTTGTGATACTATAGGTCAGGGGCGTCCAACCTTTTGTGAAGACTGGGCTGCATCATATAGGTAGAAGTTGTTGTGGGCCACATACTTTTTTTTTAATAATACATTCAAATTTAATAATTAAATTATATTTTGAAGTATATCATATAATATTATAATATTATTAAATTGAAGTGAGGGCCACATCAAAATCTGTCACGGGTTGGACAGTGGACACCCCTGCTATAGGTGATACTTATGAAAAAGTGAGAAATACTATTGAACATTTGTGTAATATAATGTAATGTAAATAAAACAATTTAATTGAAAAAAAAACAACTACAATTTAGTCAGAAATTTAGTTTAAAATTAAATTTAACATCAATCATATAATCATGTTTTTTAAAAAAGAAAATTGAACAAATAGATATAATAATAAATATAAATATAAAACTAGATATAAATCTATAAAAATTAAAAATGTATTAAACTAAGACTTGAACATATTTTTAAAAAGAAAACAATCTGGTCCACAGTAAACTTATACTATAAAATTAAATTTAATGTTAAAAACAATTTAGGTATACAACAAATATTGAATTATATATTTATAATATTAAGAAATATTAACTGTTGTAATGCTGTGTAAGTTATATTGATATAATAAAATATATAGGTAATAATAAATAGTAACTTTTTAATTATCCCCTTTTGTATTTAGAAAAATCTACATCTTCAAATTTAAGTAAAAATGCACTTCTCTCACTGTTTCCAGTAGGCTTTGGCTTAGGTTCTTTAATAACATTTTTAGGTACAAAGTCAACTTCTGGATTTGAAGGGTAATAAAATGTATTCCTTAAGTTTCTTTTTAAAAATAACACTTCAACATCTATCTAAACCAGTGGTTCTTAACCTTTTTTAGTTCAGTGCCCCCTTTATCGTAATAATTAATTGCTAACGGCTCCCCCCATGCAAAATCAAATTTTCTTCTTATAATTATATATATATGTATGTATATTTGTATATTTATTTATTCATCAGTATATTATAACATTATTAATTAAACTATTAAAGTAAAAACTCTTATTTTTAGATAGTTATGGTTATATTTTACACCACTTAACAAAACAATTTAATACTTTACTACACAAAAAGATTTACTGAACTATAAAAAAAAAAATTATAAAATATACAAATTATACCGATCAATGACTGCCCTGAGTATAGGCGTGCGCAGACATTGCTTGCAGGTGGTGCATTTCATTTTTACTATTTATACCTAGGTTCCTCTATTATTTTTGCTATCATCTAAAATGTTTTCCTAAACCTAAAATATTAGAAATATTTGGTGTGATTTCACTAGAAATAATTTTTTACTTTATTTTGTATATTTTTATAATAAGAACCTTAAAAGATTATATTCATTATAAAAAAAAGAATAAAGTAACCAATATCATTTATTAATTATTTATTTATAGTTATAAGAATTATAATATAGGTCATAGGATAATACAATATAATAGGAACTAAAGTTCAAGACGACGTATGGCAGGAGTTAAGGTTTTAAATTCTTCGATGATTTCTTCATAATCTAAATTTGGGGCCGGAGTGGTGCAGTGGTCACACAGTTGACTGCGACTCACACAGTCATCGGTAAGATCATAGCAAGTGCAAAAAATTTGTGTGATTCTACGCAATCATCATTTTCCCGTGCTGTCGTCCGATTGCATCATCCGGTTTCCAACTAGGCCCCACTCCACTGGGAGTGAAGACCACACATATCTCCTCTTGGAGAAGGGGGGTAGTATCATGCATATAGTGATATATACATGGATAAATAGATCACATGATCTCCCTACTACCCACTTATGATAAGCATTGACGAAGACCTTGAGGTCGTTTCAATGAACATTAGAAAAAAAAAAAAAATCTTAATTTGTAGCCATTTCTTGTTCCACAAATATCATTAATAAACACTCAAGACGTTCTTGTAACATCTGATTCCTCAATTTATTCTTGACTAAACTTAATTTTGAAAACGCTCTTTCACAGCTACAACTAGTAACCGGAATTGTAAGAAAAAGTGATAGAGTTTTAAAAATGTTTGGGAAACTTTTAGATAAGTCATTTTTATTTAACTTGTCTAGCCAATTATGAATTACCATAGTAGAAGACACCTGGATAAAATCTGGTAGTGATTTCAAAATATTATACTCTCCTTCAATATCTAAGGCACTCAAATCAAATGTAGTTGAGAGTGTTGTTATATCTGATTTACTCAGTTCAAAATTTATAAGATGACCAACTGCAGTGATAAGAGTCAATGTTTCCTGACTGAAACGTTCTTGAATTCCATTTAACAAATCATCCAAAACTACAAAATAAACAAAGTGTTTCATTTCACTTTTTTTGTCAGTGTTGATGTACTGTGTACTGCTGTCGTTAATTTTTTTTGATATTTTTCGTTTTTTTACACTTGGAATTTCTATATTGTGTTCATTACAGACTTCTAAAACTTTGTTATACTAACATGTGAAATAATTGTCATTTGATCTAAACTTGGTCAATGCATTTTTTAGACCATTTATTAATTGTACGGCAGTTAGAAGATCCAAATTTGGCGATTGTAAACTTGCACTTACAATACGTATTTGAACCATTATAGGTTTTAAAACTGTTAATGAAAAAATAAAATGGTAACTCTTTATTTGATGAACAAGACCTTTTGCTTTAACTCTTACATCAGTTAAATTTGTGTTTTTAGCTATTTCCAACAGACATAGAATCAAAGAATTGAAGTTTTGGTCTACTGCTTCTATTGCTTCTGATCTACATGCCCACCTCATCGTAGATAGTGATTTAAGAGATTTAAGTTTTTTATTTGTTTGTTCTGCAATTTTTTCCAACACTGCATGACGAATTGGACTACATTCAATGAAACTATATATCATTTGAATATAACCAAAAAAATCAAAAATTACACGATTTTTATTGCCCAACGAATCTACCAAAACAAGATTGAGACAGTGACCAAAGCAGTGTACATACTGTATTTTTGAGTTAACCTCTTTGACTTTCATTTGAACTCCATTTATTTTTCCAGACATTGCACTAGCGCCGTCGAAGCACACAGCTAAAACCGATTGCCAAGAATCAGATTATTAGAAATTAATATAAATTAAGTTTTTAGAAATTTAAAATTAGATTCTAAACCCTCAACACATCCAACAAAAAATTAAAAAAATTTTTTCCTTTATATTTACCAATACAAAATCTCCAATTTGAACTGAAGTATTGACTAAAATCTCAGGAGTTATTGTAGAAGACGTCATTTCAGTAAAATTAACAACTTGTGACTTTTTTTGGAATTTGTTTTTATCTGAGTTCTTGTTCATTTTTAATTTTAATGGTTTTTGATGTTTTTGGTTAGGTGCTGCAAATGGTAAACTTGGCAAAAAATTTTCATTTTCAGAATTATCATAATTTTTTTTTTTGTGATAAAACGCATAAGACGGTCATTAGCACGGTAGATTATAGAGCTATACGCTGGGCGGTATATTCATAATGCAAACAATTGTCCCAGTGGATGTGTTTTATTCGCAGGTTTGCCGGTAGATCACGCTGCAGTCTTTTGGCCCTAATTTTCATGCTTGAAATACAGATTTCATACAATAAATGAACAAAAACTCGTCAAAAAGTATCATCAAAAACAAAATTGTACATAAATTAATGTAAATGAAGACATCGTAGGCCTAAATCGCAAATTTTGTATATCCAAAATTACAAATTTTTCAGGAGAAGAAAAAAACGTTTGATAAATTCACTTTATAAAATATTAGACATTATTCTTTTCCCTTCATTTAAAAAACATAGTTGCAATTATATTAGAACAATTTAAACATTGTAGTGTTCAATAATATTTTTATAATGGACTTAGAACTTTTTCTTCTTAGATTGCCTAATAAATATGGAGATACGACTTTTATGACATTTGTGCAATGGACGTACAACTATTTCTTCTTATAGTTCCTAATTTATATGGAGATAAGACAGACAGCTTTTTAAGCATAATAAGTTAATATTACCTATTATGAAATAAATAGTATACTGTAATATTATACATAATATATTATTATTATATAATATAATATTAGTACCATATAATATTTAGTATTTTAATTTATAAAACTTTTATATAAAGGACAAAAAGCTGTAGGTATATTTAATAATATTATACTAGACAACAACTTTTAATAATATAAAAAACAAATAAAAAATATTTGAACATAAACATATCTTTGGTATTATAATATTCAGTCTTTGAATACCTATATAAAATACAGTTTATAAATAAAATAAATGTTAAAATATAATAAAATAACTGTTACTATCACAATAAGTCATTGAACAAATTTAAAATAATGAATAACAACTTTCAATAACATAAAAACAACTAAAACAACAGTTAACCATATCTGTGGTATTATAATATTCAGTCTTTGAATACCTATATAAAATACAGTTTATAAATAAAATAAAGTTACCAAACAAAATAAATTTTAATATCATAATACTTGTTTTTACAAAATTTAATTCAAATCATCATTTAAATGGCAAATTATCAAAAAAATGATGATAGTCTTTTTCCATACTATTTTTGAGTTGCTGCAAATGATCATATTTTTCTTTTTTAATTTTTATTCTGTCCGTATGTAATTGTGGTAATGCTTCTGAGATAACTGCATTCTGTTTATTATTTCTTAATAGTGGAAGATTTGACCAATCTTCAGTAAATCTTAGCTTACAGTTGATTTCTTTGTGCGGTTTATAATTAAGAGCTTTTATATTAGTCACAACAGGATCCCCCTTTTTATTTCCTGGCCTTATGGACTTACAATATTTAAGTACAGAAAATGATTTAAAAAAATCATATGAAAGTACTCAACAATATATGGTTGTTTAGTACATGCAGTTTTGCATATCGAAACATAATCTGCAGGTATATTAATCTTTTTATTTCTGATTTTCCTCTCTATGGTAGAATGCATACAGTCAACCTCCATCTGTATGTGACCACGTTGTAGAAATTTTTGTGTAATAGTGACACCAGATAAAATGGATAAATTTAACAATGCATTGGCTAGTGTAGCATTGCGGTTTCGGTAAGTGCATCCATCACTGAATAATATAATGTCAGTTTTACTTTGTTTTGCTAGATCAATTACAAATTTCTGGATGAAGTATGTTATAATTGAACTAAATTCATTGAATGATAGACCTCCTTCTGACTCATTCCATAAGAAACAGTAATCCAATTTTCTCTTTATATCATAGACTGTAAAATTGTGTACTATTAATTTAGTTTTATAATATAAGGAAGACACATTTGATTTGGGGCAAAGAAGTACTGATTGAAGATCCATAGTGAACACCTCATTTTCAGATAATTTATCATTTTCTTTTTCTTGTCTGGCTTCGTTTTTTATTTGGTCATGAATTTCTTTTTCTTCTTCTGATAGATTTCCGGTCTCAAAAGCTGTACAGGTGTCACAGGCATCTTTTTTTGGTCTGAAAAGAGAAATATTTTTTTCTTCTAATGCAGCATCAAACATTGCACAGCTCATTGGTCTTATGTTACGAGATTGACAAAAATCTGTACAATAAAAATCATATAGACTTTTTTTTGTAAGCCAATTTGTTTCCAAGTACAATTTAGATGAACTAGCCCTACAATAATGACTCTCCATTTTTGGGAGTAAATCTAAAAACAAATTTAATTGAATTCTTCTTTCGGATACTGTGTGAACTGATCGTGGGTTTTCTAAAATAGCTGCAACATTATTTCTATCCAAATCATTATCTATACTATTATTACCAGAATCCATATTTTCATTGCAAACCAAATTTCTTATAGGTTTTTCTCCAATGTCTAGTGTATTTAAAAACATAGTTTTACAAATTCTTATTTTTTGATTATCTGCCAGTAAAAAGTATTCTATAGATGAATGTCTTCTTGATTGAAGTGCCAAAGTTCTTTTTCTTGATGTTGTTTTAACTGTAGTATGGTTTTTAAGGAATTGTTTTTTCTCACCTTTATCAAAGATTCAATACAAATTAAATAGCTATTTTCTTTGGTTTTCTGTAAGTTTAGAGCACATCAGTTTTGAATTACTTTTATTCTGTAGTTTACAATGGCAAGGTTCTTTTTGTACTTTAGATGGCCGATTTATTGTGTATAACCATTTACCATCAATTTTCTTTTTTCCTTTATATTGTTTTCCTTCTAGTCTTATTTTTTTTATTCACATTTGCTTTCCAATCATTTGAGTTGCCTTTTCTCTTTCTTGTTCTTCTATGATGGTCGGGTAGTTCAGTAACAAGTTCAGTATTTACTTGGGCAGAAACTTCAGATGTGTCAATAATATTATTTATATTATTTTCTATACTTATACAATTATTACCATTACCTTGTACTGGGTTTGTATGAATTAAAATATTTTCATGATAATATGATTCACTATGGTCTGAATAACTTAAGCAGTTTTCATTATTTTATATATTATTTTTATTCTGATCCTGTACACTATTCACAGCTTCATCAACTCTTGCCACGTTGCTATCATGTAAATTATTAAGTTGTTCATTAAGGTAGTCATCAATATTCAAATCCTAATAAGTTAAAATATTTTAATAATTATATAAAACTTCATATTTTATTAATTGTGTGTATATTGTTGTTTAAATTATCCTAAAATGTTATTATAATTACCTTGTACTGAATTTATCTCAATATCAATTTCTTAATTAGGCTCAATATTAAAATTTGCAACTCGATTGGTACTGAAATCAGCATTTTCATCACTACTTACAACAGTGATTGGTTTCAAAGCCAATTGTATTAATTGTTTACTTCGAGAAGACATGGCGTTATTAAGTAAAAACAATTAAAACGTTTTGAAAAATAAAGTAATAAGTAATTAACATAATTAAATTAAATATTAATAACAAATAATAACAGATAACACTATGGCATAAATGTTTAAAATATATAAATAGTATTTAATCAAAAATTATATTATCACATACATATCCCACTGGAGATACTACTTTTTCATGGCCATATCATTAATTAGAGTTCCGTCTATTTCTTTATATCAATTTCATGGAGGATAAAATTATAAAATTTCAATAACGACCTTATCAAACGATGTGGTTTTTTTTTCTTAATTTTAATCACTAATAATCCTAAAATCCAAAAAAATGGAGTTACGACCTTTGCGATTTAGACCGACGACATGTATTATAAATTCGACGTTATACTAGATAAAATGTACACATTAAAAAAATAAGGTAAAATTATAAAATCAATAAATAATAAAAATGGACAATGCTAGGATTTTAATTAAAATAAAATGTAACTTTTTTATTACCTGATTATATATTTATATTTTAAAAGTATTTAAAACTAAGTACTTAACACATAATTTAGATTCTTTTTTTTTTATTTCTGGATATTTTTTTGGATGATCTATTTTGTTCTCTTTCGTATTGCCTCATTCTCATATGAATGTGTTGAGATAGTCAAGGTATAGGACCACACACGAGTATACTATTAATACAGTATTGCACGAGGCGTACGTGGAACAGTATATTAATTACTATTAATAAGTGCCACGAGGAAAAGTGAGTTTCTAAAAGTATTAAAAACGCCACAGTGAATACTTAAGTGTGGGACCTTGTAAGAAACCACGTAATCCGGCTGTTGTCTACTATATAAAGGCGCTCCGAGAAGGAGACATTACATTATTTCTGTGTGACGACTAGTTGACAGTATTCATTCTAGAGATATTTGTCTTAAATTGTAAACGTTACTCCGAGTGTTTTAAAAAGTGTTAAAACTAACCATATGTTAATAAAATAATATTAATAAGTTAATTTGACTACGTGTAAATTCATTTTGATTCAACCTTTGTCAACCGAGCTCCATAACTGGATCGCAACAAATGTAATAATGCAAACAACTTGCCATCACACTACTTTTGTGTTTGTCACATGGAAAATTTAAGTTCACATTTGTTATGATATCTGTGAGAGTTCTTTCATAACAATCAGACAATATAACATTTTTTACAAAATAAAATTCAGCATTTAAAAACAATTTATATAAATAAAGATTACAATTCAGTAAATAACCTTGAGTCTTCATGTTGACAAGCTCTGCTACAGCTAAAACAGAACTATCTAAGTTAGTTAAAAATGAACTTAAACAAAGCTCACATTTTGTAGATTTAAGTAAACGGCGGCACAAATAACCAGATGCATAGTAAATGACAATTTCAACAAGTTCTGGAGATTTGTAGTTATCTCCTATCAAGTCCTCTCCATCCCAATCATCCTGTTCAACTATTAAATCTAAACGATCTTTTAACTTTTGAAGTGCAGTCTTCTCAACATCTCTTCCAAAAACACTTTTAAACTCTTCAAAACTTATAACACCTACCACTGGTTCATCATCATTAACAGAACAATTACCAAACTTTGGGGGTCTTAATAATTTATATGTTGATATCAGACGATATAACTGTTGGAATGTTGGTAATGCAGGATGATCATTTTGATATCCAGCTTGACGTATAGTTCCTAAAAATTGCCAAAACAATATAATATTATTAAACATTTATATTATTGATATAATTGAAGTCTGTGCATGCCTATGTTACCTCTATTTTATCTTGATTAGCTTTTGAAGTTAAAACATAGTCAAATCCAACACTATGAAGATATTCAATTAAGGCAATGGTTGAATGAAGAGTAACTCTTAGACCCTCTGCTGTTTCTTTAGTTAAAAAGTTATCAGGCAAAATAATATTTTTAGAAACCTCCATTTCCCAAGAGTCAATCCAAATTATACCTTCTTTTAGAATCTAGAACATAACATAAAAGTTTATTTAGTTATTTTAATATCAACTTTAAATTATATAATTTTAAAATAACAGTTCTGAAATTATTGTATTATTTTAGTATTATTGTTATTAAAATGTAAAAAACGACGTAGTGTTTCAAATCTGTTTAATGACATTGCTTCATATATTTGTGGGAAACCAAGTTCTGTACTCCAATAATCACGAATATTCGGTACGTGTATTACAGATGCATACAAAAGAATTCCTATGTATCTATTTAATTCTGTTTTAGTAATATTTACAGGTTTATTCACATACTCTTGAAGCAAATAAAGTTGTGTTTCATTAATTAATTGAAAAAAAAAATCAATTAATTTGTCATCAAAAAAATATGAAAAAACTGTAATGGAGTGTCCAATTGTAATATAGCATCTTGTAAAATAGTTTTTTCATGTAACAAAAATTGGTCAGGGGTTATTAGATTTCCACCTTTCCATTTAATATTTTGTAAATTTTGAGGTTTCGGGGGAGGCACATATGTGGTTTGAGGAACTGTTGGGTACTGTTTTATGTTATTAAATCTAACTGAAGTACTAACAGATGGTGATAAAAGTGTATTTTCATTATTGTGTTGGGAAATTTCAATAGGCAAGCTCTCTATATCAATATCTAAATAAATTATAAAAAGTGTTTTTGTTTAGAAAATTATGAACATTTAATTTAAATTATAATATAAATAAAAATTATAAATATAAATTATAATATAATATATATTATATTATAATATTTATAAGAATAATTTGTAAAATGAAATATACCTCTATCTGATCATCTACATTATTTCCAATTACACTTTCAACAGATAAATTATAAATATCCATATAAACATCTAGATAAGTAAAAACATCCAAACAAATTATGTTGAAATAATAATAATATAATAATAAAATGTAAATATAAAATCAAGACATTTTGTACCTTCTAGTTCTTCAACTTCAGAATCATTTTTATCATTTACAAAATCTTCTACATCGCTTAAATCTAATTCATCATCACTCAAATGCCAACCAACAGACAATAAATTACTTATTGTATCGTCATCTAAGTGCTCCATGTCTAATATTTAAATAACACTTAAACTCTAATATCAATAACTAATGATAAAGTCGGTAATATACAAAATATTCACGTACCTACAGCTAATGTG
Source organism: Neotoxoptera formosana (assembly GCA_022818045.1). Lineage (NCBI taxonomy): Eukaryota > Metazoa > Arthropoda > Insecta > Hemiptera > Aphididae > Neotoxoptera > Neotoxoptera formosana. The sequence goes on along the minus strand of CM040630.1, from coordinate 14,496,121 downwards.
AGATTATTTTACTGCACACTGTTGCAATTTTGCAACACGTTTTAAGTCTAGCGTAACTTATATGTATACAGCGTATAAGTGCAAAATGAAATTTGAATTTGTTACTTCATAGACAGACTTATGGTTTGAAAGTACGCTAAAAGTAATACTCAAACACACTAATTCTAAAAAATTCGAGAAACTTATGCATATCATACAATAATGATAGTACCTAATCAAACTGACTTTGTTGAAATTTTTCCCTCTATTATTTATCATTCCATTAAAAATCGATACTATAAATTATTATTGATTAGTTTGTTTCTCAACTCATAGATAGCGTCACATAATCAAAATCGTAAAATATAATAATTATATAATCGTTTTTAAAACATGTTGCAAAAATGCAACAATATGCATTTAAAAACAATAATAACATATTGTTGCAATTATAATTTACAACAAAAATATATCAAATTAATGTTTTAGTATACATTTTTCATTTCGTCTTTGCTTTTTTTCATAGCAAAATTATGGTAGGTAGGTATAACAATTTAATATATTTCAATCCGATTTCAAGATTTAATAAATATGTATAATGAATCCTATAATAAACTAATGTGAACTAATCACATGTTACTCCACAGGTTCCGAACGAACAGAAGAAACAAGAGACAATTATTTTTTAATTTTAATTTTAATGAGATTCTAACAATAGGTCAGGTAATATAGTTATGTAACCCAGTTATGTAAATATTGTTAAACAAAATTGTGTTTAACTACATATAAATAATATATACCTATTATACCTATAATAAAAAATACGTAATACATATTTTGAACATTTAATATTTAAACTTTTAAAAATATTCCCCATGATTTCAAAAGATTCTCCATGATTTCTAATGATTTCCAATGATTTCCTATGATTTCATATGATTTCCTATGATTTCCGATGATTTCCAAAGATTTCCAACGATTTGTACACCGATTTTCTATAGTGGTTTACCCCTATAAAATTTCAATATATTTATTGATGTATTTATTTTTCTATTTATTTATTTAATAAAACTATCATCCTCTGATGAAATTTGACCATATTCATAGCAGTCTAAGATGCTAGCTTCATCATCTGATGAAATTGGACCTGAATTCGAATCCTGTTTTATAATAGTATAATAATTAACAAAAAATGTAATTAAATTATCAGTAATTATATTATGTTGCTATTATTCACTGCTATTAGATATTATTTTTATTTCAGTTCAGTGCTTATAAAATAAAAATATGTATTATAAAATCAAATGACTTTGAAATAACGGTGCTGCTTGGATATGCGGTCTACCGACATTTTTTTGCTCAGATAATATGCGGTCTACATATTATGTAGACCCCACACCTATAATACGCAGTAAATAGTAATAGTAGTATGTAAATAAATAACCAAATTAAAATAATAGTCAAATATTTTAATTATTAGTGTATTAGTAAAAATCATTAAAAATAATGGTATGTAAATAAATAATACAATACGCAATGTCATAAGTCAAAAATATTTTTAAAAAAAGCAAAAAAATATTACTAAGAAAATTAAAAATTATGTAAAAAATATAAAAATAATTTTATGTATAAAAACCTTAAGGCGCCCGGTGCCAATGCGATTTTGTACACAAAAATACGCTCTACGGGAATAGGGATCCTGTGCTGTAGAATCAACCAAATTTGATAATTTTTTTTTTAACTAATAGAGGGTAATATTTTACAGGCCGCATCGATCTCCGTTTTTCAATATTTAGATCTCAAACTTTTAAAAAAGTCTTTAAAAAAGAGACAATTTTAAGCTTTTTTTACAATTTTTTTTTTATCATTATTTAAAATAAAGTAAAAAAATTGAGCTCGATGCGGCCTGTAGAATATTGTTGTGTATCAATTAAAAAAAAAATTATCTGAAAATATTCAATCGACAATGAGTTATCCATATTCCCGTAAAGTCATTTACGTCAGTCGAAATGGGCAACTAATAATTCGTCATTTGTTAATCCTGTGACATGTGACTGCGAGTGCGTTCGCGTCTTTCATATGCGGGTAGTAGAGGGTTCTCTCACACTAATAAGTTATTAGTGTGAGAGAACCCTCTACTATTAGTAATAACCATTTACACTACAACACATTGACAAGATCGTGCGACGCCGAAACAATATGTGAATAAGGTTGCCAATAATTTGCTCCTTAATAAATAGCCGGCACCGGGGGCCTTAATGATAAACTGGTTTAATGTTTCTCAAAAATGCAATAAATAAATCAGGTTCTTCTTTTCTATCAACTTTCCAACAATAGTAGTCGAGATGCGATTGCAAAAGTTGCATGGTTGTGCCTCTCATCGTTTTCATGATTTTTGTTCTTGCACCCAACCATGATTTCTCTATGCTCTGAATTTGAGTTTTCGTCAAAGGATCAACGTAGTTTTGCTAGTGGTTAACAGTGTTATGAATATGTCCATTGTCTCATCTATAGGCTGCCCACTCGTCTGAATGTATAACAGAGCTTCACACTCTCGTAGAATAATTGGTAGTAATGTGTTTTTGTCTCTTCGAAGAACATAAAAATATCGGCAGTCTTCGTCCATGGTTTCTACCGTTGTGTAGTTCAGCATCACTGTCTTCTGATGAAGTGGGTTAATCACCATTAGGTAACCTTCCACGATTATATTTTCTTTTTCCTGCAAATCTTGCCTCATCAATCTGTATAGGATTTATGACAGTTACCAGCATCTTTGGTCGTTTTTGAACAATACTTGAACATACTTCACGACACATATTAAACCAGTCAATAACTGTCTCCTGGCATCTACCTGTTAGGGTGGCTGTTGTTCTTAAAGGTATGTCCTATACAAAAAAAAAATCAATTCTAATATTTCCGTCAGTTTTAGTTTACTATTAAAAGTAGGATATAATGGTGGTTTCTGCTGCCCCCGCGACCCTTCCCCTTCGATCATCCCCGCCACTGTTGTTCACCCTTCACCTCCGGCCTACAAAACTACCGCCGCCGTCCCCGCTCGACGATCACCCTTCACCTCCACCCCACAAAACTGCCGCCGTCGATATAACCCTATCACTACCATAAGTCCTTACCCAGCGCTCTCTATCCGCAAACAGAATACAAAGTGTTATCATTTAATATATATATATATATATATAATATCTTCGTTTTGATAAATGTATATAGAATGTTGTAGTAAAATAGAGTAAAATATTTAAAAAAAATGGATTTTTATAAATTTAAAACAAATATTTGTAATTTTTTAGGTCATTTTTTAAGGACATTTTTTGTCATTTTTATGTCATATTTGCATTTTTTTTTTTAGGTCATTTTTTGATATTTTTAAGGTCATCATCTTCCGAGCCCTAATTATCACTATAAAAAATGTATAATATAGGTGTAGAACTAAGTGTAATTTGTTCAATGAATTATTTTTTTCAAGTTCCTAATTAGTAATAATAATTCTATTTTCAGGTTCAAATATTGTAATCCAACAACAACCAACCATAACAACCAAGCGAGAAATTCAAGATTTTTTTTAAACCAGCTGAAAACATTTACGATTATAATGGTAAATATATGATTCATAACTTAAGATAAATATAGGTAATATATATAACTTAGTACTTATATTAATTTATAAAAAATAAAACACTTCATGTAAGAATATAACTTTATCGATGAATTATTAACAAAAAATATTGTTTCAAACCTACAAAATTTTTTCAAAATGTCATAAAACAATACCTATACAAATTTAATCGTCTTAGTGACAATACATAAAAACAAACGGAAATATCATCAATTCTTAATAAAAAATAGGAAAAAATATCATAATATAGATAAAATCCTGTACAATTATCATAGTTAACCCTGTTAAGAGCATACATAAGTATTAAGAATGTTCGTAAAATTGTTGAATAATTCTGATAAATGTAATATAATATCTTAAATTCATTGAAAATATTTCCATGCAATTATTGTCATAACGTTATTAAAAACATACACAAATAATTTTAAGTTGAGGTCGTGCGGATAACCTGTCTCTAGTAAACACACCGATGAAATGAGGTATTTTCATCAAACGAGCGATTTTTATAAGTTCGAAATCGTACATCGCTCTTTTGGGTAACGTAGATATTAGTTTTTTGTGGTTTTTGGTGTTTTTTTTTGTTTTTTTTTACTTTTGCGCCACCATCACTTTTATACTGCACTAGATGTAGACCTGTACCAATTTTGTACGAGTTGCTTTTATACGGTGATAGATATAATCCCTTTCCCGAATGTAACGGTGTATTCCAATTAAATTCATTAGCAACCTTCACAACGTTGGCAACACCACCAGTCAGTGCGCCCAAGGCTGATAAACCAGTATGGTACATTATAACCAAAAAATCGGTATCAGTGGTAACAGACCGCCTTTTTTTGGAATAGTTATTATCCTTGGAAATTTTGTCTTCTTAGTTTTGAATACTTTTTGTGCGACGGCTACACATTTTTTGGTTAATTTCATCAAGTTTTTTTCACCGATATTTTTCTTTAAAACGTTTTTTGTTGCCTTGATCGCCGCTTTAAAACCGCAAGCGCCACCGGCTCTACGTTTTGTTTGCATGGCGTTAGTCACACCCCAAGCCACTGCTTTTTCTTTTAAACTAGAATCTTTAGCTTTGAACCTGTCCCACGCTCGTTGTTCTAATATATAGTCTGCGTTGTTACGATCTGTGATAGAGTTACTATTCTCGTATGCGATATCGTGCTCTCTGCAAGCAGAATCCAAAGGATTGATACCTGTATCACCACGAGCTAATCGTTTTTTTTTAAATTTGTACCAGGCCCCCAATATTGATAACCTTAAAATAAAAATAAATAAATATACTTACAGTCCTGATATATCAACCAAGATTTATCCTTTGTTTCATCATGGTCCGGGGTCTTCAAGTTGTTGGCTAAAGCATACCGCATGCTGGCTTGCACCAACCCACCACATATACCTATAAAAAAAATTATTATATCGCTATTGATTTGGCAACAACACGTAACTAACAATCAATACATTTTTCAGGAGCAACTAAAAACTAATTTATTTCTGTTTAAGACATTATTAGGTAATATTTTTGATTAATATAGTTTTACTTTCAGATGCTATACTATTATATGACAAATTTTATTAATATTTGTAGTTATTCATTTTTTTATTGTAGTTACGGGTTATTACATTTCAAAAGTTATGTACGTGGTATTGTAACTCTACTAAAAGTGTTTTTTAGGTATTAAATTATACTATACATATTGTAATGTTTTCTTAATCACAATCTTTTATTTAGTTTATATAGATAGGTATAGAATAATATAAAAAAATTACAAAATAAAAATGACAACTTATAAGATTTCAACAAAATAAAATTACAATTAATAACTTTGTTAAATAATATAAAATGTTTTTTTCTTATCAAATATTTAAAAAAAAACCAGTCTCACTGTTTTCAAATAGTTAACAATAAGTAACAATATTATATTCCTTGGTTTTTTCTTTGTTTCAATGTGTCTGCATGTGGTATAGACTGTCAAAAAAAGCATGGGTGTCAACAGGCAAGACATGCTTAAGCTTCTGTAAGTCTGTCCACTTGGATAGAGTCAATGGAATTTGTTTTGCATACAGCTTAGGATAATGTTCTATAAGTTCAAAATGTTTGTTTCTTGGCAATGTTAATGGTAAATAACATGACACATTAAAATTAAGTTTATAATAGATCATTTGAGTTACAGGATCATATTTAAGAGCTCTGATGTCTCTTACTTCAGGATCACCCTTTCCTTTTCCTGGTCTGATTGATTTATATGTTTGGTTTATTTTATAGTCGGTCCTTGAAAAATGTATGATCAAGTAATGTTGCTTGGTATGGACAAGAAGTGGTTCTAGCTTCTTTAGTTATTCTTACATAATCTGAAGGAAGATGAATTTCCTTGTTTTTCAACTTGCGCTCTATAGAACTATGTACACTATCACAGGGCATTTGGGTATGACCTTTAATTAGGATTTTTTGTTCAATAACTACATTATGTTGGACGGAAAAATTTAAAAGTGCGTTTGATAAAATAGAATTGCGACTTTGATAGCCACATCAATCAGAAAACAGAATAATATTTTTTTTTCTTAGTCAATATTAATACAATAGGTTTTAAGATGAGATAACAGAATACTTACAAAAACTGATGCATCTAAACATATAAAAATTTATTATAAACGTCTTCTGGCGAGAACAAACAAACTAAAAAAAAGTTATAAAAAATGTAATGTTATTCGTATCGTAAATTATTATACTTGAATTTTGTTTAAAAAAATATATGAATATGAATTCATTAATTAATGTATACTTAATATAAATACTAAATATATTTTAACTGCGGGCTGTTTCAAAACAATATTCAAATATAATGTGTTGTAAAATAAACAATTTAAAATGGGTGCCAATAACTGAAATTGAGAAATTAATAACTGAATATTGTAGTGCCAATAACTGTAATTTTAGGACATTTTGGAAACAAATATACATTTTTTTAAAGGGTGCCAATAACTGTATACTTTACCCTATATGAGATGAATTTAAATTCTGATTACAGATAACGAAATATTACAATATTTTGATACATAAATTATATCCAGGGCTTGAAACCGACAATTTTTTACGATTTCGATTTCGGTTTCGGTATTAATTTTTTCCTATTTCGTTTTTAGTTTCAAAAATTGGTATAATTTTTTTCAATTTTGTTTACAGTTTCGATATTGATTTCGGTTTTTAACGGTTTTAACTGGTGTTCAAAATAAAATAATATTTTTACCTTTAACTGTAGTATTTTTTTTGTTATGTCATTAACTTTAATAGAAGACGCCATAAACCCATCACTTTTCACAGATGGATTATCTTCAAATAGTATATTATATTGTGCAGGTTGATTAGGATTTTTAACCAAATCGACAATTGCATGTGCTCGTTTCTTCGACATATTGATCTAGGTGTATTATACATAAAACAACTATAAAATAGAATGTCATAGTGTCATACAGTGTACAATATTTTATTATGAAATCTATCATTTCGAAAATAAAACATACAAATAATAAAGTACTTACCTATTACCTTCAAATGCAGTCGACAGATTTAAATGTTTAAAAAGGCATTAATGCCTTTAATGGCAGTATTGTATTGTTATTTTAGTAACATAATTATCTTTCTTGCAGTTACGTGGTTTTAAAATCAAATATTCGATACGTGGTATCACTCAAACAAGTTTTAGCGGGAAATAAAATGATAATACGTTAAACTAACCTCAATTAAGTTATATTCTCCTTGAAAATACGAATCCAATGATACCAAAAAGTCAATTTTGAAAAAATGTCAGAAACGAGTTGTTGCCAAATCAGTAGCGATATGTAAAAAATTATTTTAAAAATTAATATTGATATACTAACCATTCTCAAACATCAACAACATGTCGTAGTCAGTCAATAGCTCCAACTTTTTACCAGTAAACTTTAACATTGCATCGAAACTCAGTCCTGGGGCGGTAAAGTAGTGTGCGGCGTCCAGATCGTATGCCCTCATACACACGTCACGAAAGTTTTCAAACACGTCAGCCAGCAATGAGACATCAATTTTAAGGTACAAATCACTGTACTCGCCCAACGTTCTGCAGCCAAAGTGGTTCCAGACCTAAAAATACAACAATTTTCGAATATAGATATTAATACTAGTAGAGCGTTGGTTACATACCTCCTTAGCGTGCTGGAAATCCACCTCCGTGATCCCCGACTCGGTCAATGTACTGTAGAAATCTTTTTTCCTCGGTAATCGTTCTTCATCCAACCTGTTCCAACTATCTGTATACTCGTACGGGTATACCCCCTTACGAGTTACGAGCGGCATATCGCTGGTGACAAAATGTTTGGCTGTCTCTCGGAAATTTTCAAGTTTATTTGTAATTAGATTTTCAGCCAAGGACGACAAACTCGATGCCATAAATCTGAACGTGTCGATAAACCGAACGGTGAAAGTACTATGTCCGTCAAGTTGGCACTGGCACTTAATGCTATAACATCAAATTATACATTAATATTTTGCTACGATATTGTTACATTTTGATACGCTATTTTTAGAATTTGCTACTTCCTGGTTTTTCCGGAATCTCGGAAACAAACATGCCAGTGCTAACTTGACGTAGCACTGGCACTTTCTTAAATCGATGCAAAACAGGTGTCAAAAATTTGCTACGAGTTTGCTACATTTTGCTACGCTATTTTTAGAATTTGCTACTTCATGGTTTTTCCGGAATCCCGGAAAATAGAAAATTTCCCAGCACTGGCACATTGTTCAAACGTCTCGATATTGGTATCAAAAATTTGCTACGAATTTGCTACATATTGCTACGCTATTTTTAGAATTTGCTACTTCCTGGTTTTTATGGAATTCCGGGAAATAAAAAATTTCCTAGCACTGGCACATTGTTCAAACTGCATAATATTGGTATATTTTAAATGACTCAATTATTTATTTTTTCAAGGCTATAGTTATGAATTATGATTAAATAAGTGTACTTGAATACAGTAGTGCTCAACCCGTGGCTCTCAAAGGTATTCTATGTGGCCAGTTACAATTTTTTTAAATAAAACAAAATCTTTAAAAAAAAAGTTGAATTATTAAATTATCTCAATTTGTAATCTTTTCAATTGTCAAAAAAATATAAGAAAACAAGTCCAATATACCCAGATGTACCTACATGTATATGGTATACCTAACGTGACCAAATTTTTTTTTACTCAAAGCGGGACACCTGTAAATTTTAATAGGAAAACCATAATAATTTTTTCGTAAAATCACAACAATAGAAATATAGTATATAAAGTATAATATATTACATAATTTATACATTTTTCAGATCCTCAAATCTTTTTTAGTAGTTTGTGGTAGTGACTTGTGATGAATAAATACGTGCTCTTTTTTAGTGGAATAAAATATGATAAAAAAAATTTTTTTGAAAGCGGGACAATTTGGGTTCTTTGGGGACAGCGGTCATAAAGCTTGAAAGCAGGACTGTCCCGCCCAAAGCGGGACTATGGTCACGTTAGGTATACCTAATATGTGCAACAAAATTACATTATTAGTTTGAAATTGTGATTATTCGTACTTTTATATTTGGTGGCACGATCGAAGATAATTGTTTACCAACGGTGCCTACTATGGAAAAAAATTCGGCATCACTGGCATAGAGTACCAACAACTAAAAATGTAATTAAAGTTAAATAGTTGTCATTAAACCAGTCAATGTTGAAAATTTTGCTTTAAATCAAACCTATTTACCTATATCCAACATCATAGCAAAATAAACTATAATACTTTTTTTTATTAAATATTTAAATAATTATCATTGGTTTTTAAATTGAGTTTATGAATAATATACATATACAATTTTAATTTTTTACGTAAAATAAAATATGTGGCTGAACTTCAATTTTGTCTGTGGTCTTATCCATCTTTACTTTGATTATAAGGTCATCATGGATATTCCACATTCCATTTGACCTTCTAACATGTGAATTGTAGAGCTCTATTTCATTAGTAGTTCAAGGCTAGTCTGCTTAACAGCTCGAGATTTGTGTAGGATTTCCATCTCAAACGATGTTGGGCGTAGGTCTCCAACCTTAGGTGTGTAGGTAGGTACGAGTTCGAACCCCGCTCCGGTGTATTCGGCGGAATTCACCAAGCGGCCTATGATCTAGGTTCACTTTAGACTTTTTTTAATTTTTTCTATCAACTTAACTTAACTTAATCAAACTCAATAAAAATTATCATCAACTTGCCCAGCCGTGATAATAATTTATGATGCAAATGTAAGGTTAAGTCTATAACTTATGGTAATTAATCATAATTCATAACTGTAGCTTGAAAAAAAATACATTTGAGTAATTTAAAATATACCAATATCGTGATGTTTGAACAATGTGCCAGTGCTGGGAAATTTTCTATTTCCCGGAATTCCATAAAAACCAGGAAGTAGCAAATTCTAAAAATAGCGTAGCAAAATGTAGCAAATTCGTAGCAAATTTTTGATACCAATATCGAGACGTTTGAACAATGTGCCAGTGCTGGTAAATTTTCTATTTTCCGGGATTCCAGAAAAACCATGAAGTAGCAAATTCTAAAAATAGCGTAGCAAAATGTAGCAAATTCGTAGCAAATTTTTGATACCAATATCGAGACGTTTGGACAATGTGCCAGTGCTGGTAAATTTTCTATTTTCCGGGATTCCGGAAAAACCATGAAGTAGCAAATTCTAAAAATAGCGTAGCAAAATGTAGCAAATTCGTATCAAATTTTTGATACCTGTTTTGCATCGATTTAAGAAAGTGCCAATGCTACGTCAAGGTAGCACTGGCATGTTTGTTTCCGAGATTCCGGAAAAACCAGGAAGTAGCAAATTCTAAAAATAGCGTAGCAAAATGTAGCAAATTCGTAGCAAAATATTAATGTATGATTTGATGTTGTAGCATTAAGTGCCAGTGCCAACTTGACGGACGTGAATGTACTACTTATATATTTCGAGAAAGATATACATTTTTCCTCGCTGTTCGGAATAACATTTATAGACGCAGTGTCATATCCAAGTTCAGTTATTATAAAGCGCGAGACGTAGTTGGACAGATTATGAAAAAATACGGGGACAAATTTAGGTTGTTGTAAATCCAAGTTACATTTAAAACACAACGTTTGCCTAAATTTGCCCGTCAAATGGTCATGATCTCTAACTTTATCGCCCTCAGCTAAACTGCATTTGCATAAATTACACACCTTACACTCTTGATGTGTTTTTTCTTGGTCTTCACTCATGGTCAGCGGTATATTAGTCTTCATTAAATTTTCGATTTTGCGGCTCACTCCAACTATCGCTTCTATAAAATGTTTCGCTACGTCCTTACGATCCTCCCCTCCTCTGTATAATACCGGCCCTGTCGGTATTTCGTGATCAATCAGCAACTCCGTCGGTACGTCGTCGCTCGCCTTAACCAAAAATCCGTAACTCATCGCCTCGTGTTTCTGAATTATTTGTGTGTTTTTTCCTTTTTCCTCCGTAGTCTTCACTAACAGCGATTCAAAATCGGCATATATGACAAATGGATGTCTCACTGTTTTTTTCCACGCTTTGAACTCGGCGCAATCCCCGTCTTTCGGCATCTTTGGCAGTATTGACTTGTGCGTCTCGCAAATAAGCTTATGCTGATTTAATGCTTCCGGTCCACTCAACTTGTGTTTTAAATGTCGATTATCAAAACTGGTAAAGCACCTCTTGCAAAATACGACGCTCTCCTTATGTCCGGTTTTTTGTGCGCGTACGAGTCGGGAAAAATTTGAAATAAAAACATAATGTGACCTGTTATCGTATGTCACCAACAACAGATCAAAATGATCAGGCTTCTCTTCAACGATACGTAGTGGGTACACATCGTATGTAGGATATTTTCGAGGTGGTTGAAACTTTTTTTCGAGTCCGTAAACATTCACGGATACTCGGGGATTATTTTTCTCAAATTTAGCGATATCTGATAGCGGCGTCGGGAACGATATACCCTCGAAATTATATTTATCTTCATGCTGTATGTAATTTTCTCCGACACGACAAACAACATTTCCAGTCACATGCCTTGCTAGTATAGCCCACTTAAAACAATGCTGGTCAACATTTTGTGGGTTGATGGTACCGCGTTAGGTACTGCGTGCATTCAACCTGACCAATACATTTATTTTATACCTTGTATATTCGTTATACATATTACTTTAAAAATTACTTATTACTATATAGTTTGAAAATATAAGTAAATAAATTTATAATATTTGGTTTATTATAAAAACAAAATATAAAATATATTTAAGAACAAAATATAAAATATATTTTAAAAATAAAATAAATATTTAATTTAAAAAAAAAATATAGGTTTTTCTTAATTCTCCTTCGAGACTCTCGTAAACGTCCATGTGGAGATTCAAAATCTCGTCAACACCGCCCTTGTACTATTCACATTCAAGTGACAACATATGAATGGCCAAGATGTCGTTGTAACCATCATCAGCCCAATCGGTTTCATTTTGGGTGGGTTGTATTCTATTAAATAACCTACCGAAAACGAGCAACTCATATTCAGGGAGTACCCAGAGCCGTATTATGCTCAACATACTTGGCGAAATTGGTGTTAAAGATTGAAGCCATTCGTCCAGCTGAGATTGCCGTGGCGGCTAAGGAGAAAATGCCATACCGTCTATCAAATTCAGCGCGTATGATCCCGGTGTTATAGCTCGAAACATATCTGGTGACAACGAACTAGACCTTTCATTCATCCGAGGTGAGGAAGGTGCTGCAAATTCTAGACGCCAATCATTATTATTCACCTGGTAGGTAAAGCACCTATTATCTTCGGATTGAGTCTAAACAAAAATTATTATATTATATTGAGTCTAAAGTAATAATTGTATTTAAAACTTACCATCTCAGCATATCTGAAGGGCGAGTTCCTTAATGAAAGTGGGCTCTGCGGCGAGAACACAATCCGTTGTGCGTTCTGGCTGAAATCAGACGTCGGAGTAATGGGTGTCTCGATGACGGACGATTAGCCAACTAAAACCCAGAGTATACAAATTTTATACATTTTATAAATATTAAAAAATAATTATATATTTACCATGGGGGTATATACTCGTATGATTGATCTAGCTGACGAAAGGCCATCAGAAATTCCTTCTTCCAAAGACGCTTCCCCGCCAAATCTCGGTGTTTTAGTTGTATTTGACATCTAAAATATAATATAATATAATACCTATAATTCTTAAATAATTTTATGAATAATGCAAAACAAAATACTTACATTTTGCACAGACGTTGATCAACCTAACCTATTTTGATCATCGTTTGCACCACATGATTCCGACCTAGGAATCTCGTTGGGCGGTACCTGTTGCGAGTCATCAAACATATTTTCTAGTGGCTGAAAAAGAATAAAAAATAAAGTATATTGTTTTTATTTAAAAATGTTTGTATAAATCACCTTTGTCTGACTAAGTAGTAGCATATGGTCGTGTAGGCTTGGTATAGGCGAAAAACTTGGTGAAATCGGCGAATCAATTTCGCCATTCTGGGACTAGAAAAAACATGTATTAAATATTTTTTCTACATATAATAATATATTTATGAATTACCTCCATCCGATTTTGCACAAATTCTGCTAGTTGTACAGCTGCACACATTTGTATTTTACCGATCAAGTTTGGATAAATTTTATCTGTTCTATCGTCTTGCAAGTTTTTGAAAAATATTGTCATGTTTTCCAAATTTTTCGGAGGTGATTTAAGGCCAGCACATTTCTCGTATAGGTACATCGCAAAATCATTGAACTGTTTTGTGATTAACGGAGCAGTGTATACTTTTTTTCGCTCAATACTCTCGAAAATACAACATTCTAGATTTTGAAGTTGTAAAAGGTCCAACCGATTTAATAATACTCTGAGGCCGTCCTGAGTTTTTGAGTTAATCACTAGTACATTTTCCCCGCAATAAACCATACTGGATATTTTATGAAATTCCGTTTCAAGAAATATGATGCGATTGTACTTCTGGGCCGTATCTAGTATGAAAGATAAGATATGCCCCATCATAGAGAATATACGTCTAAGAAAATCCGGCGATATTAAAATATGGCGAGATATTGTTAATAAATGAATAGTGACTTGGAAATTTTCAGTAGGGTCAATACCAATGTGTAAAAACTTGCGAGCTGCAAAGTCGATCGTGTAGTTTGTGGATTCGATGAGTTCAGCGGGCGGTGTAGGTGGCACATAAGCGAAGGTCTTCTTTTTGTATAATGCAGCGTTGTCTTCGATTGAACCAGCCATGTTTAAACACTTTATAAAAAAACTCACATAAGTTTTTTAAAGACTGAGCGAACGATAAATATACGTGTGCAAGGTTTTAGGGTAGTAGGCGGACTAAAGACGACTCACAGTTCTTTCAGCCAGTAGCACACCAACAGTCAAATACGTAGGGGAGTTTTACAGTGCGCATGCGCTAGTACCATACAGACTCTCCGGTATGACAGTGGGGGGATTTTTACAGTGCGCTAGTATCTAACCCCATGTACACGTACTCTAGAAGTGGCAGTCGGGAATTTTACGATGCGCATGCTCATGCGAACTGATGGTTTACCTTTCAATCGGAAGGTTCAAAATATATTAAGAGTTGGTATTGATAACATGTAAAGTGATAATATGATAAAATAACAATATATGTGTATGTGTTGGAGGGGCATAAAATACATGCTTGTCTTAAATAGGTGAAAATAACTTTTAAGTTCACAATTGGTTGGGGTGGTCTAGTGGTAGAACATACGTCGGGGATGCGATAGGCTCGGGCTCGAATCCCCGGTCAGTTAGTTATTTTGCAGTTTTTTCAACTGTTTTAACCCTTTATAGGGAGGGCATAAGGTGCTTTTGCTTTGTTTGGCTCAAAATTTGTTTTCTAGACTCACATACATGTATATTTTAATGAATTTGAAAAAAAAAATTGTTATACTTATAGTTTGGAAGTTATAGGGTGGTAAAATAGTTTACCACTGATCATCTAGGAGTTGTATTAACACTATTTGGTCACTGGTATATTATTTTACCACTTCATGACTTTATAGGAATACAATAAAATAATAGTTAAATATGCATATAAAATGGTTTTTTTATTAACAATATTCAAAATTTAAATTACCACATATTTATAAATGACTCTATACTTTTCAGTCTTATAAGTATAAGTTAAATACTTAGAATAAATAAAAAATTAAATACTTGAATACATTTTTAACACAATATGTTGTACTTATATCAACTAAATATTTATAAAAACAAACAAAAAACAATTAATAATAAATAGTATACTTGTCAGTCTTTTGTATAAATATATTAATCTCATTAAATAAAAATATTAAAAATATAATATATTAATATATAAATAAAAAAAATAATTAAATAATAATAATAATATATAATATAATATAATATAATTATATAATAATATATATATTTTAATATCACATTAAAATAATTATTCAGACTTATGAATAAAAATAAACTAAAAAACAAAATATTTATATGTTATACACATACAAGTAAAATATAATATATAAAAACAAACATCAATTAATAGTAATAAATAATCACTGTGCATAGTATTTTGTATAAAAATAATAACATAAATAATAATCACATTAAAATAATAAGCCAGACTTTTGATTAAAAAAAAAAATATATTTATCAAGTATTTGTTCATTGTAAGCCATGATAAGGCCCAAAACAACTTTTGCATAAAGCTTTATCACATGCTTTACAAATTAAGTTAGATCTTTTTTGTTTTTCTTTTGTATTACAAAAACCACATCTCCGATATTTGCCTTGAATGGGAACATGTTTACCTACATCTTGAAATGTGCCATTATTTGTTGTTTTTTTATTTCCAAGCTCAACAGAACGAGTATACCTTTTTCTCTTTCTCACACAAAAATTACCAATCAATTCAGTTGCTAATTTCGACCTAAACTTGAGTTGTAACATAAATTTTTTTTTTTTGTTTTTGAATCCTCTTTATAACATACAAAACTATTTACTGTACAACAATCTAACAAATAATAAAATATTTTCAACCACCAACGCCTTGACTTCCAACTTATATTATATGCTGCCATCAACTGATCAAATTTATCCACCCCACCCATATACATATTGTAATCAGATATTGATGCTGTGCAAGGCACTGATTCACGACTACCAATGGAATTTGTACGCAATACATTAATTTTTTCAGATCCATCATGCATGTTACTTACTACAATTACAGGATTTTTACCTCTGTCCTTCCATTTTGTCACTGTAATATCACCACTTTGAGCAAAATCAAAATCACCTTTTTTCATTGATTTGTCAGACTGTAAAATATCTTTAGGATAAAACTTTCTATTTTTTCGAAATGTGCCACATCCATATAATTTTTTTTTTAACATTTTTAGCATTAGAGGTAGACTACTAAAACAATTATCAAAAAAAATACAATAACCTAGGCCTTCTAATGCACGAGTTAATAATAGTACAACTTTCTCACCTAGGCCTAAAGTTATTTCACCTTCAGGTGCTTTCCCAGTATATATATCAAATGAATATATGTATCCAGTAACAGAACAAGCTAATACCCAAACTTTAAAACCTCGTTTAATTGGTTTGAGGGGCATGTATTGTTTCATAATAGTTCTACCAGTAAACGCAATCATGCTTTCATCAACTGACATGAAACGTGAAGGAGAAAACATTTCAGGGAAAACGGCATTTAGATGTTTTATCATGGGTCTTATTTTATATAGCCGATCAAATTCTAAGGAACTTCTAGGTAACATTTTAGTAATATCATTCAAATGCAAAAACCTTGTTATTTTTTAAAAATCTTTAAACTGGCATAATGTCTGCAATTCTTTTACAATGAAAGTTCTCATCATCCGACCAATATAACCTCATACTAGATAAACGATTAAAACCCATTATAATAAGAATTCCTATAAGAGCTATTCAGGAACACTTAAATTTAATTCAGTGTTTGACTGTGCAGCATATAAATTGGATTCATTAACTACTAAATTTAAAAAAGTTGTGTTAACAAATAATGCAAAATAATTTAACATTATTGAATTTTCTAATTCAACATTAAAACCAAATTTTTCATTGAATTTAAATCTTGAAAAATGATTTGGTATTTGACCATTTTTGGACCATTTGAAATTTGAATTTTGTATCTGTGGATTTTCAGTAGCATCATCATCTTCTGAACTTAAAGTATCAGAAATTGGGGCAAGAGGTAAAAAACAGACATCAGGATCTTTGTCTGGATTGTCCATGTCTTCACTTGAACTTGTATTAGGCATTTGTTCTAAAAGAACTCGTTTTGCCTTAAATTTTGGTTTAGAGACACAGATAAGCTAGGACTTGATATAAATGGAGATTCGAGACATTGTGTGCCTGTGGAGTACTACTGTGGCCTGATGAATTCAGTGATCTTGTCGTTGAACTATTTATTGAACTTACTTCAATAGGTAAACAGTCTTCGGCGTCACTGTCCTCTCCGAAATCTGAATACTCAGCCTGATCATCTGTGATGCCATTTAACATACTCAATATTTCTGAGTCCTTCATTGTGATATGGTCTATAACAATCTTAAAAAATAAAAATAAAATATTATTTAATGCAGAATAGTGAAAATGATATCATTAAAATTGTATTTCGCTAATATTGATAAGAAAATTTTTGTTTGTTTTCAAAATATTTTCCTTGCCGAACCAAAACTTAGAATTTTTAAAATCAAATTAAAGTCTAAGCAACATATACAATTTAAAACATTATTCATATACACAAATAATGAAACTTAAATTATTTTTAAAAATGATCAAAGTTTACACTGAAAAAAATGTAAGAAAAAAAAAATGTTTTTGTATACATATTTAAAATGTTATAAGTAATTAAGGTACGATTGTGCACAAAACAAGTTAAAAATGTTATTAACTAAAAATTTACTTACCGTTAGAAGTTTAAAAAGCAATATTTTGTGACATTAACATATTCTTGTGTAGAAAATTTACATTGTAAGAAAAATTACACGCTCCTAAAGCGCAGTGGTATAATAATTTACCACTTTGATATGTTAACGCGATTACCGATAACAAGATAACAACAACCACGTTTGGTGTACTGGCTTACCACTCATAGAACATTAAATAACCCATTGCATCAAATGGTAAAATAATATACCAATAATCCATTGGTAGAAAAATAAAAAACTTTCTGGTAAATATAGCAACCAGAGACCTATAAAGGGTTAATATAATATATGATAACTGATAACATAATAGTGATAACAGATAACGGTAATATATGTCGTGCATGTGCGCAACCGGTGGTTCAGAAGGGTGAAAGGTTCAGTGTTTCAGAATCGGCTATTTTATTCTACTTATCATCCTCATCGATCAATTCATCAGTTGCGGCGATGTCTTGCACGTTCGATACATTTTGAGATTGACGCGATGATCCTGCTGGAATGTCGGGAACGAAGATCTTTGGTGCAATTTCTAGTTCATTTCCTAAAATATATTAAAATGTAAAATTCATCGAATAAAAATGCTAATAAGGTGTACATACCATGGATAGATTTAGTATAACGCATAAGATTTGATTTGTAGCTATAAATTCGCGTACACAAAGTACACGGAAAACGCATACCGAAATGTTTCTTTTGGTGAGAGCTAAAATTACGTTTTGAGGTGAAAACCAATGGACACTCATTACATTTAAACATTTTGTCGATAATATAACAAGACGTACAATTTAATCACTTTACGAAATAAAAACTCAAATTTAAAACGTATGGAGCTATGTGTGCTCTAATGTAGCTGTGCGTACAGACTAATTGATGGATATCGTAAGGTGATGTGTGTAGGGTCGAATTTCAATACGCGTAGGAGGAGGGATGAAGTGAAATTCTGCATGTCTACAGGTCAGGCGGGGTTGAATAGAGTATGACATGATATATATATATCTATTAGAATCGACCTTTTTGAATTGTATACCGTCGAAAACGAATTAACCTGACCTTCACAATTAAATATAATACAAGAAAAAATACTTACATCAAATAGATTATTCAGTTTTACCATTTTTCTGATAAACTCTCGCCATAATTAGCGTCTCTTGCGTTCGCGGTATTTGACAAATTTGAATCTTTGTAATCTAAATTTAAACTATCCAAAACATTTTTTTATTTTAGTATTTTATTTTTCATTTATATCTGAATTAAAATTATTGATTATACTATTTATACTAATATCTGCTTTCTTTAATCTATATTCTAATATTCTATACAATAAATTATGCCAATAAGGGGCGTCCAGGCTTGGTACCCCGTATATTAAACTGTTATCAAGTAAAAAGTAATTCCATTGTGCATGGCCGGCATCGCATTCCAAATCGTATACCTTCTCATATAATTTTCGAAATTGGAATTCGAAGTCGTAGCTGGAATATTTTATTATATCACTAAGAAGCCGTTCATCCTTGATATTTTTAAATTTTGAGTTAACGAAATAATACCTTAACCTTAAATAATTTCTTAACAAATGATATTTTTTACAAAATAACCCCTTTTTGGCCTTACATGAAATACATAACATATCTAAACTACAATTAATTCTACACGAGGCATTTTCTATAATTGAAGCGTTACGTGGCAAAGTTAGCAATCTCCTAACACAGTGATTTTTGGTAAATGTCGAAAAACTGTTTTACCTTTATTTCTTGTATTTTTCCATGATATTTTGTTTTCGTTGATTGATAGTGGAGTTTGGTGTTATTCCATGTAATCATATAATTTGTTAAATGTCGATAACATTAAATAATAAAGGATTGAAAATGGACTTTGTCAAATTTGCTGCGGAACCACGGAGATTGCCGCTTTTGTCACAGAAACGCATGGAGATTGCCTTATTTGCTACAGAAACGTAGAAAATGTATTATATGACGTGATAGAAAAGTCATGTTGATAGAAAATGTAGGATTAAAACAGACAATATAACTGATTATTATTTTTATTAATTTAAAAACAAACAATATTTTAACACTTTTACAACTTTTAAAATAACTATTCATCTTTTGATTTTCTATAAAATAATATTAAAAATAGTAACAAAATAAATCTGTTGCTAGAAAATAAAAACAATCGTTTAACTATTAAATAATTCAGTACACTCTACTTAATTAAAAAAAAAAAAGATATCAAGACTTAATCTTTTAAAACTTTTAAAATAATCATACAACTTTTGATTTTCTATACAGTAGTAATATTAAAAATAGTAACAAAATAAATGTGTTAATAGAAAACAAAAACAAACGTTAAACTATAAATTCCGTACAATCCTCTACATATTCGCAATCAGAATTATTACATTCGTTGCTTTCATCTTGGGTTGATACTTGATGATCGAAAAAATTGATATAATATTGCAGATTCTCTGCAGATTTTTCCCAATCGAGACCAAAGTGCTTTGTTAGTAGTTTCTTCACATCCGTAGCTTTTTCTTCTTTCACTCGGGGTTGTTCATATTTTTGTATAATGTAAGGTTTTACATTTCTTAAATGGTGTTGTTTCCTAGTTATAGTTTTGTATTCACCCACGTTATGCTTGTAAACCAGTTCACCACGCACTTCACAATTTCTCCCATTTTTATGACGTCGAATAAAAAATCTTCTACACTCTTTAATTTTAAAATGTAAAGCTGATGTTTGCTTTGTAATTTTTCCAGCTGTTGCTTTGAAGTCATAAACATCGACATCGTCACCTAATTGCAGTACTTTTCCGTGACGTTCTATATTATTCCGATATTCACATGGCAAAATTATTTCTTCATTTTTTTTTTATTTCTTGCTCGACGTTACCAAAAACCCGTTTGGGAGGCAGGAATGAATGGCCAGTAATCGGAAACACTAGTTCCACGGATTCTAATGTCTGTGGTGCATGATTCAATAACCACATGGAAATTGCTGTTATGACGATTGAATTTTTCATTACGGGTTATATATAACGAAGATATATATATATATATTAAATGATAACAACACTTTGTACTCTGGTTGCGGATAGAGAGCGCTGGGTAAGGACTTATGGTAGTGATAGGGTTATATCGACGGCGGCAGTTTTGTTGGCCGGAGGTGAAGGGTGATCAACAGTGGTGGGGAATGATCGTGGGGGGGTCGCGGGGGCAGCAGAAACCCCCATTATATCCTACTATTAGACTTATTGTTCAAGTCCTCATAGTGAAAAAATGTATTGCCTTGTCATACACTGCGCGAAGTCTGGCATCCTTTTTTTTTGCAACTAAGAACCGGACGAAATTCACCTCCGCGATCGCATTTTCTACTATTTACCATTTCACTACCGCACTTATGGCATGGTAACGTTTCGTTGGCAGTGTCTAATAAGCCATGCTCCCTTAAAAATGCAGTGGCATTTTCTTCACTACAGGCGACGGTCGAATAGAACTCCTTTAATTGTATGATGATATGCACTAATACACGGTTAGGTTACTGATCGACAGCCGTTCGGTTACTAACAAACTTATTAAATACACCACTACACTGTGGTATATCAGTGATTTTGTCTTTTAGTACCCAAAAATAAATATAGGCGGAAAATACAAAACTATATCGTAGGTATACATTATATTACAGCAAATTATATTTGAGTCAATTTTATCTTTTAATGTTTTTTTTATCGCTGCTCAGATATGCGGTTGTAGCGGCCCACAGTCGTACAACGACCTTTGGATAGTGGTGGTAGGAATAGTTGAAATAAATGTATAACTTGTGAAAATATTCTAAGTGGTTTTTTATTAAAATGTAAAATGGTTTAATATAATACTGTGTATAATTATTCAGAGTTAGATACTCGAACGAATTAATTTCCAAGTCCTTAGAATATTATGCGTTTAGTCAAAAATATTCTAAGTCCAATTTAATTAATTTGTTGAAAATATTCTAAGTCCAAATAATTGATTCAATGAAAAAATGGACGTGAAGGTGCTCGCGCTCGCTTTGGTAGATCACGTCTGAATATGGGTCGTTTCGGGCTCCCTTATATATGGCATACCCGTACTCCTCCGGTGTTGGTACAAGAGTCCTTCGGCGCATCCCACGCTTTGTCGGTCCGATGCATCGATTGACATCGATGTGTGCACGTGCCGGATGTTGTTGCGGTCGCGTTACTGTGTCTTTATATTTTATATTAATAAATATAAAGTATTTCTTTCTATGGTAATAATTTACATAGTACGTCGGCAATTATTTTTAAGCAAATTAAAAAAAATGATCACCCATATATTTAGAGTTCTCTTACTGTCATTATTATTAAATCGTTTTTTTTTCTCACAATAAAGATTATAGAGTATATATTTCCAGGAATAGTATATGCCTATGTGAACGGCTGGTTTTACTGTTTCCCTTCGAGGTCATTGTACCGTATACTCCCTCGATATTGGTTATCTCTATTATTATGATAATTTTAGGGTTTAATATAAGAAATGCCTTGATGCCTATATAATAGTAGTAATAGTAGTATGGTTATGTACTACGGGTACATAGCACGGGCTATATACATGTTTGTAGATCGCGTCCCGTCGGTAGACCGCATATCCAAGCAGCACCGAAATAACCATTGATAAATATGGATTAACAATTCTTTTTAAATAAAGGTAAATAGGCCCATGAGTGTCCCAACATTTTAAAACATTTTCACCTAATGGCAAAGTTGGTTGATTTAAATAATGCCTTAAATCAGTTGGCTTGTTATTGCTTATACTTGTTTCATTTAATGTTTTTTTATTAACGAGCTCTTTATGGATATACCATAAATTATCAGTGTCTTCACCATTAGAAGAATTGCCTGTATTAGAACTGGATTCATTACAATCAATTCTAAGAACTAAAATTTTATTTTTTTGGTATTAATGGCTTTAGAACAAGCGATAGCATCATTAAATAAAGGGTTTTAAATCGGGGGTCAAGAATGGTAGCTATAGAAAGTATTTCTAAATATTCGACTCTACCAAACCAGGTTTTTAAATTTTGTAATAAATTATTTTTTAACTCTGAAGAAACATCACTACCAACTTCTACCAGCTCGACTTTTTTTAAAAGACAATGCATTAAGGGAATTATTTTACTACCAGTGATGTAATTTTGGCCACATAATTCCTTAGTAGCAGCTTCAAACGGTTTTAGTTAACATATCATTTTATTTGCACTAAATAACTCGGAACCAGATAACATTGGTGGACCATTAGGAAACTTAACGATGGTAGATGCTATGCTATCCTGAACAGCTTATAAATCTATCCAACATATAAAATACAGAATTCCAACGGGTTGGAACGGATAGTTTTAATTTGTATTTACATATTTTATGTAGTTCATCTGATACTGATACCGACTGCTTAAAAAATCTAACCAATTTGTTTACTTTAGTTATTATATTGGCAATATTTTGTGTGTCATCTAAAGCATTTTGAACAACAAGATTTAAAGTGTGCGCAAAACAAGGCAAATGCTTTTCCTTACCAAAGTAATTGTATACAGCACTTTTAATATTACAGCCACTGTCGGTTACTACTAAAAAAACTTCAATCCCCATCTATTTAACAAATCTTTAATCCACCCAAAAATATTATCCGATGTATAACGCTTATCAAGCTCTAGAACGCCAAGTGTTGCACTTTCTAATTCTAATATGGACATACTTAGATAGTGAGCTGTCATACCAAGAAAACTTTTAGTATTTAAAGTATCAGTCCATATATCTGTTGTTAATGTAACACTTTCAATGAGAGATAATTTATTTTTGATTTGAGTTGATAATATATCATACTTGGAATTTATAAGCTGGGTAATTGTTTTCCTAGATGGTACTTTGGTACATTAGTAAGCTTTACAGTCAAGTGATGGTATCCTTTATTTTGTAAAACATTATAGGGTTTCTATTCATCTGACACGATTGTTGTTCTTGGAAGTATTTCTTTTTCAATTATTGGAATAAGTGTAACTCTATCTCGACGTTCATCAACGATTATTTTATAAAATTCAGACTCACGCATTCTAGATAAACTCCAACCAACGAATAATGCCATTTGAAACTAACGGATCGGCAACATTGTCAATGAATTGTTGTCATATTGTAAATGTCATTAACACAATGATGGACATGACTGCTACAGCATGGCACCACATTTCTGACCTTTTAGCATCACTCTGTATTTCTTGAAGTTTTAGTCCGATTTTTATGAAAGTTATATTTTTATAATAAGTGTATAATAATGGAATGTTTTAGGGAAAAAAACAAGATGACTGCTATAGCATTGTATTGCACAACTGCCTAACAGTGCATGATGACTGGTATTGCATGTATCGTTTTTCCTAATGAAACCATGCAAATACTTCCACTGTTATTAAAAATAAATAAATTATAAATGCAATGAAACATAAAGTACTTAGTAAAAATCATAATCGAATACAACATAAGTCTATACTTCTTTTCATACAATTTATGATAACAAAATAAAATAAAACAAAAAACAAACAAACAAACTTTATAAAACTTGTAAAAAACAAAACATAAGTTCTTTCAATAAAATTGTAATAAATAAAAATACAATATCACATGCTTAATGAAAATTATAAGGAACAATAGATATAAGTACTATATACTTCTTCATAAAATTTATAGTAAGAAAAAAACAACATAAGTCTTTACTCTATCATATACTTAGTGAAAATTATAAGAACAACATAAGTATATACTTCTTTATAAAATTTCAAATAACAAAATAAAATAAAACAATACAAACTTTGTGAAAATTAGTAATAAACACAACAAAATACCTAAAATTATATGTAAAAATGTGAATAAAACATAAATTGATTTTATTTAAATGAATATTACTCAAGTTTATGATATATTGAAAAACAAATTCCTGGACATAATGGCGGTTGCTCAGGACACATTTTGCATCTTCATGAGGTCTGCTTAACATTTTTTTTCTTTGTGCACCGTCTACATCGCAGAAAATATCCACTTCTTTTCCAACCTAAAACAATAATTTTAGAAAATTTTACATTAGATAAAATATTTTTTGTATTGTTATACCTGGAAGACGTGGAATTATTTCTTGCATGTGTCCTAAAATTGGCTATGTTGGTCTAGGTAAATTATTCATATTTCTACGAATATTTTTACTTTTAATTAGTTGGTTTCCATGAATAATGTTGTCTGGTAAATATAAAAGTTTTTGAAGTATTACTTCACGAAAATCAATAAAACGGTAGTTGCTAGTTAATTGGGATTTTTTATACAAAAATTATGCATTCCATACAGAAATATCCAGAAAGTGGTAGATAACTTTTTTGTACCACCTAATAGTTTTTCTTGGTGAAGTATAGTAACTTATCATTTGGCCGCTTTCGATCAATCCCTGACATGTTTAAGTTGTATTCAGCAATGTGCTTGGGCTTCATTTTTTGTTGTCCATATTTATTTTTGACTGAAACCATCTCAGGTTTGTGTCCAGTTATAATTGATAGCACTTCACGTTTATACCTCCAGCGACTGACATAAGTTGGGCCCTTTTTAGCAAAAACATGTTGACCAAATTTCAATTTCAAAGTTTTTGTTGTTATTGATTTTGTATTTTTCTTTCTATTACTTCTTAATGTGCCTGTTGTATGTGTTTTCTTCTTATACAAAATATTTGACAAATCCACTGAGTTATAAAAATTGTCCATGTATAAGTGGTGACCCTTATTTAGATATGGTTTCATCAACCTGATGACTAAATCATTTATTTTTGAACCAATTGACACTTGATCAGTTTTTCCTTTATACATTTCAGTATTCAGTACATAAATCAAAAAACATGATTCCATATTTGTTTTTCTTATTTTTTATATATTGTCTGAATAATAGTCAGGGCGACAGAAGGCCTCCAGAGCAACATGGACTCATCCAAAGATAGAGCATCATAGGGGCTGAAATTAGATTGACATTTTTTTTTTAGTATGTCAACTAATGTTGAAACTTTATGTAATTTATCATAAGGATTAATAGAAATACCTTCGGAGCTATAAAAACATCTGAGGATTTTTTCAAATTTTCTACCAGACATAGTATAATTAAAAATGGGATGGTAATACATTTATATACTTTACTTAATAAATTATGTGTGATCTTAGAATCACTGATCTATGAATATGGCTAATGCAGTACATTTTAACAATATACAATTTCCCTATATTAAACCTTGGACATTTTATATTAATAATAATTAAAACAAACTACAGGGGCGGACTGGGTTTATATTTCAGGCCGGGAATTTTTTTTTGCCTGGCCAAAAATTAACAGGGGACCAACGATTTGGTCATAAGTATTTAAAAAAAATTAATGATGAAAAACCTTTATTATTTAAAAAATATTTTCAAAATTGTATATACAATATATATATATTTATATATTGTAGATATAAAATATTACATATAATATATAAGATATTTTTTTATAGTTACAATATGTACACATTTTAATACAATACTTATATATTAAAATTAACTCTTAAAGTAATTCCTTTTTTACATAATTAGGTTTTTTTTCATAACTTCGCTAGTTTCCCCGATTCTGTCTATTAAAATATCATCATCTATAGAAGCTAATGTTCGCTTTTCCACGGACATCAACATAAACGCTTCCAAATTCTCATTAGTTAGAGTATTTCGTAATCGATTTTTTATGAATTTTAGTGTTGAAAATGACCTTTCACATGCTACTTGTGTTACCGGTAGAGTTAAAAGATAATTATAAGCCAAAGATAAATTTGTATACGCATTACTATACAAATTGTATTTGACTAATAACTTTAAACAGCAACAAACACAATTTTTGCATGTTTTACAGGTCATATTTAATCCGGCAGTTTCTTCAGTTTCTTGGTTTTCATCTTCCGAATTGAAATTTTCAAAATCATATTCGTCTTCAACTGACTTTTTTAAGTTATCCCAACTATTGCCAAAACTTACTAATTCTTCTGTTAATTTTCGATGGAATTCTTCCAAATATCATTAATTGCAAATCGGAT
Source organism: Neotoxoptera formosana (assembly GCA_022818045.1). Lineage (NCBI taxonomy): Eukaryota > Metazoa > Arthropoda > Insecta > Hemiptera > Aphididae > Neotoxoptera > Neotoxoptera formosana. The sequence goes on along the minus strand of CM040630.1, from coordinate 14,469,317 downwards.
TAAATTTTTGGAGAGAGCTTTCAAGGCTGTTTTTGGTAAACCATGTTTAAAACTATTGAAGTTGACTGGGGATAGAAGCGATAAATCCATGTATAATGGACTATTGTTCAGAAATCTTGAATTCATACTTTCAACTATTTTATCCATCACCTGATTATGAACTTCAACAGTATATTTTTGTTTCGCATCATTAATTGGGTCATCGTTTAAAAATTCATCAGTCATCCGTTTTTTTTCCTTAATCGTTTGATTTCGAATTGTTCTTGAAGATAAATTTCATTATCCAAATTTTGCAATTCTAGTTGATTATTTACCCAATCTACAAATTTATCACTTTTAGCTATTATATTTTCCATATCTCTTTGGTACTTCACTATTTGACTCAGTGCAAATTTTACCATTTGTTGACATTTCAGAAGGTCTAATCCACTGGTTTGTAGATATCTAGATAGTGGGCCCGTTATACTGAAAACATTCATAAATACGTGTGCCGTCAAAATAGTCTCATACTTTAATAGTAAATCTAAATATCCGTCCTCAAATATGATTCTTTGAAAAATACTGCACAACTATTTAATAAAGTAAAAAATGATGCTACTTAGACAGGATTTTTTGTTGCATTGCAAATAACAAGATTTAAAACGTGACTATGACACCAAACATGAATTTGTTCAAGCGATAATTGACTTAAATGTGAAGTAAAACCATTATATACTCTTCGCATATTGGACGCTCCATCAGTAGAATTTCCTATACATTATGTTAAATCCAAACCAACAGAAATCAATTCCTCTTTAAGCAGTGAGCGATACCTTTACCACTTGAGTTATGAACACACTTAACAGCAATTAATTTTTCATTAATTGTATCGTGAAAAACGTATCTAATAACTATTGAACATTGATCCATTACTGAAACATCTTGGGTAGTATCAATAAGAACAGAAAAGAAAGAAGAATTTTGGACTTCGGTAGCAATGGTACGTTTAATATTTGATGCTATTTCATTTATAACGACTTGAACCGTATTTTTGGATAAAAAAGTTAAAAAGCTTCTACGGCCTTTCTTATTTTGTTTTTGTTTCTTTTCACTTTTATTGATGATAGTATTGAAGTGTTCACAAATGATAGGATCATATTTACTGAGCAATATCATTATTTCCAAGAAATTCCCATGGTCTAAATTATTATCGTTCAAAGAGTATGCAGCTTCATTTCTTTTACCTCTATAGCTTAAACCTCTTTTTCCAATTAACTTTATAACAGCGATAATTCTTTCAAAAATTTGCCGATTTTTTTTTATATTTTGCTTTTTTATATTTTGTAAATTTGAAAATAACAGTGAATCTATATCTTTGTTTTGAGTTTTTAAGAAATAAGATTCGGAAGAGCGTGAATGAACTATGCTACTCTCATGCTCCTTGATTCGTTGATTAACATGTTTCCAATCAGATACCCCCTTAGTAAATGAATTCGATTCAGAAGCAAAAGCCAAACAAACTGAACAAAATAGTTGTTTTGATAATTCATCAAATGTTAGCCATACCCGATTTGTTCCATTTTCTCGAAGAAAAATCTTATTTGAATTGAATGGGAGGCTGGAATCTTTTGGTTGACAAGGGTGGTACTTGAAGAAATGAGATAAAATAGTTGAGCTCGGCTTTATGAACTTATTAAATACTACTGGAGGACTTTCAGATGTCAAACATAGAACTTCTAAAAAAAGTACACATTTCATACAATCATATCATGTTTATATTATGTTCACATGCATGATATAAGTAACGTTATTAAGTAAAAAATTGCTTAAATATCTAGCTAAATATATCAAAATAATATTTTTATAAATACAAAAATTATAAATAATAATTCATAATACATATTAGTTATTAATTATTTTAATTCTCTTCCCACCATATCACACCACTACGACGGGATAATATTACATACTAATTTAGCTTACACATTTATTGGTTAGTATTTATTTTTTGTCATTAAAATGTATCATTTGTATGATGGCTATGGTGGTAGCTACTTACCAGAATTAGAAACAATTACGTCATCATTTTCAGACATTGATATGTTTTCATTGTTTTCAATATTTTCATGAATGGAAGTACCTATCAATATTTTTAAAGACAATCATAAATAGGATATAGGAAACATAAAACCAATAAATAAACATAAACCAAACATAAACCAATAAACATTATTAAATTATTTAAATTTACTACATAATACATACCGGAGATTAGTTCTTCAGTTTTAACGGGATTTTGTTTTTCATAATATGTTGAATTAAAAAATGAATTAATTTTTTTACAATTCTTGCTCGAGTCTAAAAGAAGTTTTTTATTTTTTTCACGTTCTCTAGCAGCACCACCAGCACGTTTTTTATCCTCCGAATTCATTTTAAATATTTAATAAATTCAAAAAACCTTTGTGTAAGACGTTAATGTACAATGTACCTATAATATTATAGTATAAGTACAGACAATACAGAAACTATAATATTGTGTAGTACTTTAGTCCCATTTAACGATTTAACGCAAACAAAATAAAATAAAATACATTTACATTACATTTACATCAATGTTTTTGCTATCATCTGCGGACTGCGATAAATGCGAGTATCAGCGCTCTGTGTGTCGTGTGCCCGTGTGGTGGCGACGCGACGGCGGCATTGTTATTAGTTATTACAAGTATACAAAGTATACACTATACATATAATAATATTATAGTTTATAATTTATAAATAAATCACTAAACAAGCTGTTCGGCTTATCGCTTATATTATATATTTATATCTATATACATTTCGTACATGGATACAGACTATAGACGGTACATCATATAAATTGTTTAAACGAAATATAGCTTATAGAGCTAATAATAGCTTATCGAGAATACTCTCGTTCACTTCATTATAATATTATAATATTATCGACTAATATAATACTTAAAATCACACGAGATGATAAGGTAATACTTATTTATGCATTATGTTTAATATATTTTTATGTTTTTTCGTACACTATATTTTTAATTACTAAAATATTATCAGGCCATTTAATCTATTATTGTAACGGGCCACCGGGATTTGTCCCGGTGTCCCGCCAGGCCAGTCCGTCCCTGACAAACTATGATATTGATAATTCTATTACCGTAAAATGGGGTGAATAGAAACACTTTTCAACTTTGATGTATCATATAAACTTTTTTATTTGGGCTACAATGTTTATCAATACACCAAAATATGGGTCTCTCCGAGTACTTTAATTGCGTGTATTCAAATTTTTTTTATTTTTAACAGATTATTTTCTTTATTTTTTTAAGTGCTCTGTTTCTATTCACCTGCTAGGTGGGGTGAAAAGAAACAAATATACATTTTCAATAGTTTTTATTATTTGAACACTTGTAAGGTGTATAGAAACAAAATATAAAGTTTTAAAAAATAGTACAAAATACCTAATTCCAAAAAAAAAAATAATCTTAATCACAGTACTTTTGTGTTCAGTCTTATCAATATATGATTTAATTATAAAACTAAATAAATATAACAAAAAATACAATCTTAGTCACAGTAACTTTCTGTTCAGACTTTTTTCAATAGTTAACATAATTTAAAACTATAAAACTGAAAAATAAATATATATAGGTATAACAAAAAAACAATTTTTTTCACAGTAACTTTCTGTTCAGGCTTTTAACTTATTAAATATTTTTTATAACTAATCTCGTGTTTAGGTAAGGCAGTATGGTATTTACCTATTATAAACTTTTAAAGTCCAGTTTGAACTTAAGTAAACCACGGTTGTATGGTGTCGGGTTATCTAATTTCCCTATAATCTGTTCAAATTGAATCTCAAATTCATCTTTAACATTAGGGAAACAATAAATATATCCATTGAAATCCCTTGTGTTTTTTTTCCTAAGAAATGTTCCTAAATAACCACCATTGGTTTTTTTAATAATTTGTCCAATAAAATATGTGTAGTGCACCTTGCTTGTTGATGGTTTATTAGAAGTTGAATTAAAACCAACAAGATACCAATCATCTTCAATTACATCTTTGTTGTGCTGAATAAGATGTACATTTTTAAAAACTTTTTCATTTTTAACAACATAAACTTCTGTGGATCCATTATTTTGATTTATATTAGTCTCAATATTATCTGAACTGATATTTGAATCACTTGTACTAGAGGTATCTAATTCATTTATTTCTTCCTCTGATGAAACAGTTTCCACGCTTCTGCCGGGTTGTACATTTAATCTTTTTCTGGTCTGTCTCTTTTTGGTTTGATCTGAAGGCCGCATTTCTTTTAAAAAATCTTTAAGTGTTGTAGATAGAGCAGCCTCAATATTAGGATCAGTTTTGTCTATATCGTCGGATGGTAACATATCAAGAACTCTTTGTCGATTTAATGGAGCTATTCCACATTTGTTAAAACCTGCCACAATATTTTCAGAACCATTTTCTTGTATTTTCAACCACAATAGTTTAAGCAATCTAGGAAATCTATCTTTTGGGAGTGAGCATTCATCCTTCCCTTCTGTTTTTTTCTACTGTTCTAATATATTTCTCCAATGTATTTTTAATGGCCTGAAAAAGGCTACATCAAGAGGTTGAGTCAAGTGTGTGGAATTATTTGGTAAAAATACAAATCTAATATTATTTTCCTTACATAATTTAATCGAATCAGTTGACAAATGGCTTGATAAATTATCTCCAATTAGTACTTTTTGTCCAGATAATTTACTGAAGTAAGGTAAAGCAATAGATTTTATCCAATCATCAAAACACAGACTATCGAACCAACCTGATGGGCTTCGATTAAACCTTGCACCTTTAGGACCACCAATTCTCCAAGACTCGTGTAAATGTTTTGATTTGTACACTGTATATGGTGATAAAAGTGTGCCATCAGCACATGCAGCAAACATTATTGAAATTGAAGTCTTGGTGCTGTTTATAATTCTCTCAGGATACCGAGTTCCACGTTTGGTGATAATTTTACGCCTTCCTGGGTCGTCCGTCAAGTTAGTCTCATCATAATTTATTATATGGGATAAAGGTATTCCTTCCAAAGGTATTGTCAAATTATCAAAATACTGATTAATAGTTTCTCTAGAAACTGCAGCTCTACACCTTTTAATATTTTGGCACAACCGTACAGCTAAAACATCACTATGCCTGGTTAAAAAACTATGCGCCCACTCTTTACCTGGCATATTTGATCTTCCAAATCTTTTAACTTTCTTACCTCTACGATCCAAATAACCTTTTACCAATAAACGTAAGTCTAACCTATCAAGAGGAAACCCCCATTCAGCACATATATTATCAATTAAAAGTTTTTCTTCACTTAAACTTAATGATGTTTGCCCACCTTGCTTTTTGATGTCTTTATTCTTTACATGGCGATAAATAACAGAGTAGTGAATCCCGTATACCTCCTGTGCTTCACGATAAGTCATTCTCTTTCTTTTAATTGCATTGACAGCATTTGCGAGATCAGTTGGATTTGTTTTTTTATACGTTTTTGAACGACAACCTTAATCATAATTTCGTGGCATTCTGTATGTTTCTATTCACCACATTTCTGTAATTTGTTAAACTAAAATTAATAAACTCTGAGCGGATTGAAATAAAAAAATTATACTTACGTGTTATTAAAGCCAGCAATATACTGCGAAAAATTAACTAGGAAAAGAAATTTAAAAAAGAAGTTTACATTATGAACGGTAACTTTGAATTTTGATAATTTTTCATTGATAAGGATTACCACATGCTTCTTATCAATAATATGTGTATGGAGGTAGAACAAAACAACACGTTTCAATATAAACGAGTTTCGTACTAATGGATATTGGATTTAGTGAATGTTTCGTATTGATAATACTAAAACTGAATTGTAAAAAAATAAAAGATAACATTTTCCTGATTTCGTTTCTATTCACCTCATCGTTTTTATTCACCCCATATAACGGTAACAAATTTATCCTTAATATATTTAGCCCTGTTATTTGTTTTATTTCTAAATTAGATAAGAAAAATCCTTGAAAAATAACTTTTAAAATTGTATTGCCAATGACAGTTTATAACAATACATGTTGGTTACCGGTATTTTGCCCGATTCGAATTTCCCGAATGAATTTTTTCCCGAAAGTTCGAAAACCCGAAACCTTTTTTCCCGAATCAAAATTCCCGAATGAATTTTTTCTCGAATGGTATTTTACCCGAAAATCCAAAAACCCGAAACCTTTTTTTCCCGAATATAAATTATAATACATATAAAAATTAAAATTAAAATTAATAATGATAAAATAAATCATGTACCTAGTGTAATAGTAAAATATTTTAATAATTTAATTTTTTATTAAATAATTTCACAAAATAATATTATGCGCGATTGCCTTCAGAAATTCTAATTCATGATATAAATTATTCTTGATATATATTATTGATTAATAATGATTTTAATTTCAGCCATGATGGTGAAGTAAAATAAAATTATAATAAGCTTATACAATAAAACGCACTGAAAATGAAAATGAAAGTATAGCGACAAGTGATAGTACGCGAATAACAAAACTTTACGATTAGGTACAACAATTACAACGATTTACGTGCTATATTTCGATACAAACGATAATAATCATAATAATATTACAAGAGCGCGATGATATAGGTGTAAAATACAAACAATTAAATGTTCAAGATTAAATGTGGCAAAGATAGTAATAGTATATATAGTATACATATGTCGTTGTAACGACAGTAAATTGCGATAAAGGCAAAATACCTATACTTTTTCGTAAATACTATCTTTATCTAAGGTATCTAAGGTTTATTTAAGTATCTATAGTAGTATTATAGTTTTAGGCATAAAATATAACACATAGAAAATACGCCAGTAGTAACAAAATTTTTAAATTTATAAATTTTTTTAATTCGGGAACAATAACCGTTGGGAAGAAGGTGTTCGGGAAAATAAGTTTCGGGTTTTCGGACTTTCGGGCAAAATACTATTCGGGAAAAAAATCATTTGGGAAATTCGATTCGGGCAAAACGGCGTGTACCATACATGTTATAATTTAAAACAAGCTAATTGTTTTGACACTTTCTTAAAAGTAGTTAGTCATAGAGAAATATTGATTACAAGAAAAATTAACTAACTATAAAACTTTTGATGAAATGATATTGACTTCAATTTGTCAATAAGTATCTATGTAAGTCAAATGTTCTGTTATAATATGTGTCATACAAGAGCATTAAATATGTATTGGATTTTGTATGCATAACATTGTTTATATAATTTTGAATTTAATGTTATACTCTTAAAATCAGTTTGAAATAATAATATATCATGATATAGGTAACTGTAGATACCTACCTAATACAAAATAAAAGTATTGTACCCACTAAACTGTAAATTAATTATGTATTTATATTGAATTTCTGTCGAATGTTCATTTCAACTATTGTATAGATACTTACTACTGTTTATTAATTGGTACAACGAGTTGCTACTTAAAATGTATTTACTTGAACAAATGAGAAAACTTTGGGATAAAATGGTTAATTTACAATAATTGACAGATCTCGAGTTTATGTAGATACTACATTTACGCATTATCATTGTTGAGTTTAAAATGAACAATTCTAAACGCTATAAGAACCTCTGGCAAGACATTGCGCTCTGTAAGTTCTCAGTGTTGTTGTTTGTGTAAAAGTGGAACCTCTATAAATTGTCATTTTGTTAAGTTCCATATTTTGTGTTGAAAATTATTTATAAATATTTGTCATAAATGTCCATTGTCCAAGTATTGCAACCATTACAAACAATATTTGTATGCATACAAATACGTAGTAAAGCATCTATTTATGCAGTAAAGTGGACAATTTTGAATAATGAAGTTGAATTAGTAAATTTTATATCATATAGATATTGAGTATAAAGTAGGTATAGTACAATTTTTGTTTAGGTAGATATACATTAAAATATTTGATGATGTATTTAATTTAAAATGAAATACTAAGTGTATATAAATTAAAATT